>PVJS01025281.1:0-27981 GCA_004027185.1 Glis glis
AAAAAAAAAAAAAAGTAAACCTTAGATGAGTAAAGAAGGTGACCTAACTGAGGGAGATGGGAGGGGGGAAAAGGGAAATACCCTAATGCACAGGATGTATATACACAAACTTATCAAAGTCAACTACTATGCTGAGCACGAGAAGGAGGGAAGGGGGAGGGAATGGTGGTGGGAACTGGGGGAGGGCTAAGTAACCAATGTGTGCATGTATACTCCTACCACCCTGAAACCCATCAAGATGTATGTTTACAATGACCAATAAATTTTTTTAAAAAGTGATAGGTCACTCGGTAGATTTCTTTGCTTTGACTGTGATATTAGCAGCCTGGTCTCCAGATATCAGTTTCTATGAGTTAATAACTGTCTCATATACATTCTCATACCCAGACCTGAATTTCAGACCTATATTCAAATGCTTATTGATCACCTCCAATTGGATGTCCTGCAGGCAGCTCTGATTCATTTGTCTGAGACATCATTAAATTCCCTACCTTTCTCCTAAGTTTCTGCTTTCGCCTTGTGTGCAGGTTGGAACTTGAGCTTCATCCTGGACTCCACTCCTAACTACCTACATTTAAGGCATCACCAAGTGACAGCAGTGTGGCTTCCCGAGTACTGCTCAAATCCATCCACTGTCTTCATCCCCTGCTCTATTTCATGTCACCCTCATCCTTTGGCTAAATAAGGACATTTCACTTGGTGTCAAGAGAAGTGACTTTACTTTTCTTAAGCAATGGATAAATTTATATTTATGGGAAGGATCTGAAATACCCCTCCAAATTATAGATACTGTGAATAAGTTTGACTTAAAAGAATAGGAACAAGGATTGAAGCTACAGGAATGAATGGTGTCTGTGTTGATTTGAGTGAACAACAAAAATTAGCAGTTTCATTTCAGTTATCTCAAGGTAAAACTCCACAAGAGGATGTGATTGGTCTTGCTTGAGACAGGTGCCCAACCCTTGGCCAAGACTGGGCGAGAGTCTTTGAGGAGTGATTATATGCTGTGTGATATTACACATTTATATACAATGTGTGATATTATATGTGTGTGATTATATACAATGTGTGATATTCCCAGTTCTCATTGTTTCCAATCCCACCTTTCCCACCTTTGCACACAGCTGGAGTGAGCTTCCTGAAACACAAATGTAAAGAGAGGTGTGATATCCCATTAAAATCCTACCATTGCTGCCTAAATTTAATCACGGGGGAAATCCTCATGGCTTTGTGAACTGGCCCCTCCTCTCCTACCCCTCCAGCTTCACTTTTTGCCATTCTAATTCTTCCCTCCCACTATACTCTCAGAGGTTCCCACCACACTGAAGTTCTTGGGGAGCACTCCACATTCTTTTGTCAGGTCTATCAAAACACTCTGCCTAAAATATTCTTCCTTCTTCTCTGTGCCCTTTTTTTTTTTTTTTTTTTTTGCAGTACCGGGGATTGAACCCAGGGGCATTCTACCTCTGAGCTACACCCCCGGCCCATTTTTTTATACTTTATTTTGAAACCGGGTCTCATGAAGTTGCGGAGGGCCTCACTACGTAGCTGAGGCTGGCCGCAAACCCGGATCCTCCGGTCTCCACCTCCCAGGTACTGGGATTACAAGCGTGCGTCACCATGCCCGGCTCTTTGCCCTTTTTAGCGTGCGCCACCACGCCCGGCTCTTTGCCCTTTTTAATGTGTCTCGTTTCACTTTTCCTAGCAAAGCCGTAAATTGAAACTTCTGGAATAATTTTTGTGTTGCTACCTTGATGTAATGGGTTCAATAATACCCTCCTCCCTCAATTTCATCTCCACTCAGAACCTCAAAATGTGACTTGACTTGGAAATAGGGTCTTTACAAATGTAATTAGTTAGGAGGCTTGAGATAAACTCATCCAAATTTAGGGTGAACCCTATATCCAATGGCTAGTATCTTTATAGTAAGAAGAGAGGACACAGAGGCTAAGGGATGTTGGTCTGGTGAAGACAGGGGCAGAGATTGCATTTCTGTCGTAACAAGCCAAGGAACATTTAGAGCTACCAGATGGTAGAAGAGAGGAAGAGAGCAAAACCTCCCCTAGGGCCTTCAAAGTGAGCAGGACTCTGCTGGCACCTTGATTTCAGTTTTCTAGCCTTTAGAACCTCAAAAGAATAAATTAGTAAATTCCTGTAAGTCTCCACATTTGGGGTAACTTGTTAAGGCAGCCTCAAAAACCAAAACATCTTGACAATATGCTTTCCTTTGTAAAGACAATTTTGTATCCCAAAAGCTTAGAAATAATGCCCGACACATAATAGGTTTTTATTGAATAGTTGTAGAATGAGTGAAATTAAAGGTCAGCAAAGCCTCTCGTATACCAAATCTTGGCTCTATCTGAACCCACCTACACATACAGATTGTAGTCTCCATGCCTTAGGAATCTATAGACATAGTAGATTAGTGCCTTTAGAACCTATGGTTAAGATAGTACCTCAGAACCAAGGGCTGTGTGCATGTATGCCCCATCACTCTGAATCTCATTATGATGTGTGATTACAATGCACCAGTAAAATGAGAAACAAAAAGGTAGTACCTCAGGTTTACTTAAGATAAAGCACATGGAGGAGAATATACATCCTAAACGTGATTTGCCCCTAAGCTAAAAATTAATTTCACATCTAAGTTGAAATTACAGGTAATGTTGTCTTAGGCAAAGGAAGTAAGCTTGGATATTTGAAATCAAGTCACCTTTTGCAAATTCTGTAGAATGCATAGCCTTGTCTGACTGCAATCTTTTGCACATAGATCTTTTAGTTAATAATTTTAAGATTTTGCTAAGTAGACATGAATATAATATATCAAATTTCAGAATATCCTCTTCTGGTAAAAGACTAGTAATTTGATGAAATGAAAACTCCAAACTGAAAGCAGTGCCAAGCTAGTCTTGTCTATGGAGTTAAATAACTGATGATAGATTCTGCTTTGGATCCAAAAAGATATTCTATTGCAACTGCCACTTTAAAGGACACTGGCAATATTAGTTCAATCAATCTGTGTTCACTATTCACATACTAAATAGATGCCAGTTCAACTCAAAGCAATAATCTCATGAGCAAACCAAAACGACAAAGGCATATGGGTGCAGATTTCCTTACCCTTCATGGGCCGTGCTTGCACTGGCACACACACACGTATACAAGTGCTAAATGTTATAATAAGGTATTTCACTCTCTGCACATCAGTTCAAATTAAGAAAGGCGCTGAACTTTTAGAGCTATTAAAAGCTCTTTTCTCACCAGCTCCATCAGTCATTGTCCAATCTCACAAATGGAATAACAAAACCTTGTGAGGGCATTAGCACTCACCCCGAAGAGCTATACACTATCTGTCTTAATATTCCAATTTTGCAGATTTCTTAAAATTACACATTTTAAGATTGCCTTCCATGTAGATTTTATGTTGAAGCCTTCTAAGCATCCCTAACAAAAGGTGTATCACTTATCACTTGGTATTATACACAAGGAAAAGCAGAAATTGTAGGAGTAGGCATGCAATATACAGACAATGAACACTTGCTGACTGGGTAAAGGTGCTTTATAAATTTTATAAATTATTATATTTACATGTAAAACTGCAGAATGTAATTGCCTGACATTTGCCAAAAACAAGTTTTCTGGAACCAAAATTATACTAGGACTAAAAAAATAAATAAAATAAATAACATTTTAGATATAAAGAAAACACTAAAATATTTGATCATTTCTTGAGAAATACGAAGTATCAGTTATCACTTAGTTTTTTGTGAAGAAATTCTTACTTTAAGAAACTCAAAGTGTATTGCTGATAAGCAAATGACAGCAGATTGGCCTAAAAAGTTGAGTGACTGCTTAAGAGTATGACAAAGGAATGTTTCATATGTACCCAGAGAATGGAATGTGCGAGTTTTAATGCAAAGGGCACTGTTGTTTTACATATGCCCAAGGAAACTATACACAGACTTCCCAAGGGAAGTTTGGAATATTGAGGTTTGGAGGAGGAAGTAAGCATATAGCCTTTCTCTTAATTATTGACTGAAGCAATGAAGGCTCCTTCCCCTTGAATCTCCCCTCCATATTTGTTATGTCAGAGCAATGTTTCCATGCTCATAAAGCAAATCAGCTTAAAATAATAAGGTGAAGGCCAAAGAGAAAATGACCTCTGGAGTCAGTCCATTTGGGGATAGCTGTTCAAAGATGTTACTCCAGTTAATTGGGGATATGTGATAGCCACATCCTGGACAGTCCTCAGTTGGTGGACTCTGTCCTTGGGTAAGCCTAGAGCCCTCCATTTCTGCTGACTTCCCATAGACCCTCTGTGCTAGAGGGCCCTTTTCAACTAGATTTTCACTTTGTAGAAGAGATTGCTTTTGTTGGCATACTATCTCAGCCCCCATTCTGTTTACTATTTTATCTGTTGTCTTTATTATCATTACCTTAGAGAGTTTACCAAAGGGTAATTTCTGATAATTCAGATGGATTCTATTATTTTGCACACACAACAACAACAACAACAACACACACACACACACACATTTTTTTTCACGGAAAGTCTGTTTGGTGTCATTTTAAAGTGTGCTGGTTAAAAGTAGGGGACAGGAGAGATTGGCAGTGAGTTAAGGGACACAATTTCCGGAACACTTAGTCCAAATGCTTCAGAAAAGGTATGATTAGCTCGGCAAAACATTTAGATTGAATTCCTTGAGCCAGGATTTTATCCCTGGTACAGTAAACGATGCTCAGGGAAGGATCAGGAAGGATCATTTCATAAAAACTAGAAAATAGAGGCTATTTTTGAAGCACAGTAAATTTAATCTTAGTAGATTAAATGGGCAGGGAAACAAAAAATTCAACTGGGATTCAAACCATAACCACCTGGCCCCAAATCCCATGCTACCTCCATTGTCTCATGTTATTTGTTCTTGACTATTTTGACTATTTTCTTTATCTGACACCACATTTTGGTGATTGTATCAACTCTCACGGTTTTACCTACCACCTATACTCAGTTGTATATCTCTAATTCTGACCTTTTTCCTGAATCTCAAACTACCTATTGGATATAGTCGCATTAGGAAGTCCCAGAAATCACATCACACTAAACATGCATTTACTGTACCAAATTACTATGAGAATTAAATTAATCCATTTAAATCATTAAGAATGTTGCTTAGGATGAAGTGAATGGTCAATAAAAGAGGATTCTTATTTTTATTGTTTCCATAAATAAGCTGATTAGTCCATCACTACCAAATCTGTTCTTCCTTCTAACACTCCCACACCATGTAACTCACCAACATTCCCCCAGTTGCCCGTGCCAGAAACCTGGGAACTGTGCTGAGTTCTTTTCCTCTGTGCCATTCCACACATCTTATCAACTTTATTTACCAAATATTTCTTGAATATTTACATTTCTGGCTATGTCACCATCACTGCCATCCAAAAGGCACAAAAGGAGAATAAATGTTTCTGAGAAGAAAACATAAACGGCAGCCACAATGCCATCGATTATCATTGGCAACCGCTATCAGCCCTGAGTGTCATGGTGGGATGAGGGAGGTGGGGGTGTCGATTAATAAAGTGATGTTTTAAAAGTAAAGCCCTGACTTTGGAACTCTGAGTTTCATTTTATTGTTACAGTTTTCATTTTAGTATCATAAACATCATTATCCCTCATCCCTACAATTACGCTGCCTCCCTTTAATCGCTGGCCCAAGTGTGGTAAAAGAAAACAAATGAAATCTCCCTGGGTTCTCCTCAGTGCTGAGAAACTCTGTTTGTTTCATAGGGAATTTACTGTATGCTAAATAGGAGTGAAAGGAAAATGATTAGAAGAAATGCAAACACCATTATCACCATTACTTTTCCAAATTATAGGGTTTTGATCTCACAATTATTAAATTTAGTGCCCAAAATACCGGTAGAGCTTGCTCTCCCTCCCAGTGGCAGCCTCTCCTCCTGAGAAATGAAATCTCGTCCTCTACCTGTCTAAGATCAGTCTCTCAGACAAATGGTGTACCCCCTTTTTTGTCCTATTTAAAGCAAAAATCCAAATTCTAGGGAGATGATTTTCGGGTCTTTCCATGCCTTTCCAATTACCGGATCTTCCAGAGAAAATTAGCAGGAAGATTTCTATGTCTGATGCCAAAATGATTCTGCTCTTCCCAGCCCAGGAGGAATTCAGAGTTCCCTATATCCTCCATACAGTTTGGAGTCTCATCACTGTCTTTATTTCGAAACCAGAATATAAAACAGCTTTAATGTTGTAATATTCTTAGAACTTAATTAAACAAAAAAAAAATCACACTGATAAGCTATCTTTACAAACAGCCCAGGAACGGCAGCTGGATCATTTCCATGAAATCATTCTGCAACAATGTGGATGTTGTAGTTGAAGGGAACAGTAAAAACTAGTTGGTCCAATAACATTCATTCTCAAACTGAGTTCTCGATCCAAGAACCTGAGCTCATTTTCTCCACGCTGGGATTTCCTCTTCTTCCTTACCCGTGTTTTGTGCCACCATTTTCAGCATCCAACAGAGAGAGCCGAGAACAGCCCAGATCTGTTGTCTTCCTACATTCCAGTCTCTTTCAACTCATTTCCTTTCATCTTCTCCATTTTTATAGCTCCATGTCTAAACACATTCTTACATCTAACTCTGTCTTTTATTCCTAGATACTCATTGACTTCTTGGACCTATTTCACTAACACGACCTTTTAATCTCATTTAGGTGTGGTTTTTCCTGGGCCCTGGGCCCCTTCCTGCCTCCACACTATGCTGGTTCTGAATCCGACCCTTGGGTCAACCTGTACTGTCATCCTAGTTAAGTCTGCCTATGAGGCACTGCTTCGTATAAGCCTTTATGTCCAAATATAATTTCAGAACGAGTTCACTAAATTGATTACCTTATTTTTGTAGATGCAAACCGTTTGGGGAAAGGAAGATCTTCAGATATACTCAATAAAATTTTAATGTGTAAGGTTTGAATATATTATTTATCCCTCATTTAAGGAGAGTGGGTATTACAGAGCAATTAAGAACCCGACACTCAAATCCAAGGATTCAAAGCCAGGGTTCAAATCCAGGTTCCACGAACTCTTAGTTACATATCTTTGGACAGATTATCTAATCTCAACTGTTCTCTTCTGTGAAGGAGAGATGATAAAAAGAGTACCTAGCTCAGGAATGTGAGGATGGCTAAGGAAAATTATTTATAACCTCACCTAGTATTCAAAAACTAGGGGAGGTAATAGGGTGGGATTGGAGGGAGGGCTAAATGTGCATTGATTTCGTAATAACATTTTTTTTTTACGGTACCGGGGATTGAACCCAGGGGCGTTCTACCTCCGTGCTACGCCCCTGGCCCTATTTTTTATACTTTATTTTGAAACCGGGTCTCACGAAGTTGCGGATTGCCTCACTAAGGGGGAGAGAGAGAGAGCGAGCGAGCTGAGGCTGGCCGCGAACCCGGATCCTCCGGTCTCTGCCTCCCAAAGTACTGGGATTACAAGCGTGCGCCACCATGCCCGGCCCTGTAATAACATTTTTAAAACAACCAACTAATTGGTCTTCATTGTTTCTTACATCCCAGAACTTCTATCTGGGTTCTTTTTGTCCTAAACACAATTTTTTTAGAATTTTCTTTCGTGAAGGCTTGGTTGATATATTCACTCTCATTTTGTTGTTGTTTGTGTGAAAGCATTTTTATTTTGCCCTCATATTTCAAAGATATTTTCACATGGAATAGATTTCATTTTGGTATTTATTTTCAGTCTTCTGATAACACTATTGAGAAGTTCCTACTTTGAAAGTTCCCATTTTCTTTGAAGGCATCTCTTGGTTTTTGGTGTTATGCAGTATCATTGTGTTATATTTGGGTACATATTTCTTCTTAGTCACTCTGAGATTTGTTGAACTTCTTGAATCTTTATTTGTTATGGAAAGGTCTCATTCATTATCTGTTCATTGCTCTCTCTCTCTCTCTCTCTCTCTCTCTCTCATCTCATCCTGTGGAAATCTGATTCAATATATGGTAAACTTTTTCACTTCATTTTTCATAGCTTTTTTTTGCGGTACTGGGGATTGAACCCAGGGGCATTCTACCTCTGCGCTACACCCCCAGTCCTATTTTTTTATACTTTATTTTGATACCGGGTCTCATGAAGTTGCAGAGGGCCTCACTAGGTAGAGAGAGAGAGAGAGAAAGAGAGGGAGAAAGAGAGAGAGAGAGAGAGAGAGAGCTGAGGCTGGCCACGAACCCGGATCCTCAGGTCTCCGCCTCCTAAAGTACTAGGATTACAAGTGTGTGCCACCACGCCCGGCAACTGTTCATAGCTTTTAACCTTCCTTTCATATTTTTTCCTTTCTGTCACTGTACTACATTTGAATAATTTCTTTTGACTTGTCTTCCATTCCACCAAATTTTCTGCCTTCTGTATCTAATCCTTATTAGACATAACCATTTAGTTTTTAGTTTCAACTACTGTTTTTTTTTATTTCTATGAGTTCTGTTTAATTCCTCTGGAAATCTGCTAAATCGGGCTTTGTATGGTTGTTGTTTACTGTTCCATGTAAATATTTGAATATTTTACTTTTCAAGTAAACATAATTATTAAAAAGTATAAAGTCTTCATTTAATTCTTAATTTCAGTGCCATGCTTCCTGCCTTAGATTATCTTTTAGAGGGAACTGCTTTTCTTAGAAAACCACAATAAAGATTCTTTGAAATCTTGGGTAAAGATTTATTTCTCCATAGGCGATGACTTTTTTGTTTGTTTTTCCTGAGGCCCTCTCAGACACTACCAATCATATTCATTTAAGTAAAATTCACACTTTGAGGTTTTGGCCCATCTAGAAGTGTGATAGCTTTAGGCTTAAAAACCTTTTGAGGGCTGGTCTGTGATCATAACTTCTGAGGCAGGGACTCTCACCCATCTTTGCCTTGCTCTGCTCAGGTGTAAAGCAACTTTGTCCTTGATGTCTTTTGGGAGAAGGGTTTTTGTTTTTGTGTTTGTGTGTGTGTTCTTTTAATGTAACTTACCCTGGAGAGTACAATCAATTAGGGTCAGGTCAGGAGAATGTCTCCTGTCAGAGTACCACCTTGGCAGGGCCCTGGGTTTTGAATTTTAACCCTCACACAAGAGGTTGTGAAAATCACATGGTTCTGCTCAGATGGATGCCCTGCAGGGAAAAGGGAAGTGGATACTGATGATAAGATGATCATCCTGATGGAGAGGGTGGTAGAGAAGGAGGTGAGCTAGGGACAGGGAAGGAGGCTCTATCAATCTAGGTTCCTAATCTCACTTATTTTTACCCTGATACTAACTTATGATTTTGTCATTTATTCAATGATTAAAAGAGGTTTTAAAACTATATGTTTTCCAAGGATTTTATTTTATCACGAAAGAGGGTGGTATCACCCAAGATGAGGAATACTAAATAATCAAAGTATAAAACACATTAGTCATATTAAATCCTACTGGCAACAATAAAATGTCTTCCAGATTTTGTATTCCATTTTGTTTTTTTTTTTATTTTAAATTCTTCAAAGCAGAACTCATTGTAAGCATTTAACAAATATCTGTTGACTAATGTCATTTAATGATTGATATACTCAGTGGAGGTTAAATGATATTGCTTTCTTGGTAGGACCAAAAGTATGTTCTTAGAGAGGTGACTGAACAGGACCAGGTTAAGACATCTAGAGACCTAAACTGAAAAATGTAGGTGCCCTCTTCTAGTGGGATTTCAAATAAAAACAACTGTAAACCATTAAATAATTCTAAAAACTGCACTAATACATTTAAAGAAAAAGAAAAAATGTTATACTTTCTTCTAGTGATTTTTCCTTGAAATTTTTCCCCCTTGGAGTGCTATAAGCATATGTTTATTACTAGGTCTAGGGCTTTCAAAAGAAGCCCTACTGTTAAAAACCACTTTCCAAAATAATGTGTTCATATGCACACTTACTCCTGTGCACTGTATCTCTCATCCCTCACCAGCTTTGCCCTTAGCTTTACTACTGTCATAGTTGAACTCTTTCCTCTATCCCACGTGTAGTCGATGTTTGTAATTTTGCTTCCTCATATTTTGATCCTGACCATGTCCTGGAATTACAAGCACTAGGTCTTATCTTTTACTTTAACTCGATTTTACATTTTCTGATCTCATGTTAGAAATAAGACCTTATAGCAAAACTATCTTGTGTTTGGCTAAATTTGAAAATCTATAACAAATCAAAGGAGTGTCTTTGTAAAGTTAATACATTGCAACTGCATACCGATTAAGATGTTTCATGGCACGGACCTGCCAATGTGAAGATTGCTTTCTGGATATTTAAGAAGGTATTGACTTCTGAGCTTCTGTTACCACATTCAGATGAAAATAGAACTTGGCATCTGTTGCTCTTGCTTGCTCAGCTTTCTTCAAATCCAGTGGTAGCTGTGGGACTGTTCAATTCAGTCTTTTCTTCTCCCAGTCTCAGCTAAGGGGCTAAGTCAGTCCAGCTCTCTTTCCCAGGACTCTGATTCTCTAATGAAGTTACAAATGATGAAATGTGTCCCACTATCAATGTGTAAAAGACACTGTCCTTGAGTTCCTGCCTAGAATTTCCTAAGTTGCTCGTCTAATTCCTTTCAGTACTCACTTTTATGTGTTTAACTTTTTCTTTTGAGAATATACACTATTCATTATCCTTTCAATAAAGTCCTTTCCCCTCTCTGCTGCATACAGCTAAAGAATTCTGACTAAAACAGAAAGTTTATCATTAATTTCTACCATTGACATATCTCCTTCAAGTGTCGGAGCTGTGTTTAATCTCCAAATGCCAATGAGCATTGAGAATAGTGTCACATTCAGAACAGGTCAATACATGTATTGACAAGGGAGACTTTGTAGTTATCTCAGGAGTCAAGAAGTTTCAAGATCACTTCTATTTCTTGTCTTTGTAATTTATACATAGGCAATGATCACAATTCTCTTTGGGAATCCTTCTCTATAGATAATGTTGCATCCCTAATTATATAATCATGCATGCAATGATGGATTTATCAATATGTGGTACAGTGTAGTATTTGTTTCTATGCTTAGGAAAAGTTCTACACTGTCTACAACATGCTAAGGTATAGTGTTTATTATCTATAGGTACAGAAACAATAGAAGTAATCATAATGGAATTGATTAGCTGATGTCATTACAGTAAAAATTTTAAAGTTCTCAATATCAAAAGAAATGTTCAAACCTATTATTTTAGCAATTCTTCTCTAGGAAATGTATTCTCAGATCATAACGCCAAATATGAAAATTCATCAAATTGTTAGGAAGAGTTCACAAACCATCTCAATATTCAACAATAAGGAGAGTGGTGTAGTTATTTTGTAGAATATTGCAGACGCTCTCAAAATACTCATATTCTGGCATAGAAGTTCAGACAATAGCTGAAGTTTTCTTCCTAACCCCATCACTTTTAAGAGCCACCAGAGGGAAGCTACTTGACCACTTTGTGCCTTGGTACTTTCCTTTGTTACCTGTGCACTGTAGGTAACAATAATGCTTGTAATATTATGTCCTGAGACTTAAATGGGTTCCTATGTGTAAAAAGTTTTATAACAATGTCTCACAGAAGCTTTAAAGACACAAATTATGTAATTATAGCATTGTTTTTTAAAGAAATAGAATACATTTGAGAGCACTGAGAGATTCATTAAGGATTAACAATTGTTTAATGGGATAGTGGAATTGTGGCTCATTTTTTTATTCTAAAACAACTTATAATACATTTTATAATGAAAATAATCCTTCAAAGATAAAACTTCCCCAAGTCACTTCTACTAATTAAATAATCTGAATAACTGAACAAAACTACATATACATGCAAGTGACTTCATTGACAGTTTGAAGGCGTTAATTAGAAAAACTTAGAATTTATGCCATTCCTAAACTTTTCTTTGAAGAAAAGTGTTCTTTATGAAAATAATACATTGTTATCATTATTTGCAAAGTAAGTATGCTATTTTGTCCACATTATACTAAGTTCATATATTCATATGTATGCATTGGCTAAATCAATTTGATGACCTTAATTTTAATATAGAAAATGTGTTAAAGAAATGTTGCATATGTCATGTTACCAGTATTACCTAATGAGGATGACACTTCCTTGGGAAAAGACCAATCACCCTTGGTCAGGATCCATGTTAATTTTTAGAGAGGCTTTTAGGAGAAAGATTTTCCGATTTAGAAAACACTTCAAAAGAACTTAAAGTGCTTCCACATCTATTGGAAAACCTCATTTGCAATGATCAGAGCTGTGTACCTGCTAGTCCATGATTTCTGATAATGGGTTCTGCATTCATTTCTGTTGTTTCAGGGATTTATGTAGATAAAACTCATCTAAGCTTGTCAGTCTTATCACTCTGAGATGGTAAGAGGGTTAGATGCAGACTAATTGGTAGGGCTTAAAATGGGCTATAGGAGGGGAATCCCACCCAATTTACTCAGTAACAATAGCCATCACTTACTGAGTGCTTAGAATCTATCAATACCTTATCCAGTGTCATAGATTTAGTTGACCTCCAACCAATGATGAAGCTAACTAATTGTATTTGTTTTTTTGTTTTGTTTTGTTTTTTATTTTTTGTGGTGCTGGTGATTGAACCCAGGAGTATTCTATCTCTACCACAGGGCTACAGCCACAGCACTCTTGTTTTTTTATTTGGAAACAGGGTATCACTAGGTTGCTGAGAGTCTTGCTAAATTGCTGAGGCTGGCTTTGAACCTGCGATCCTCCTGTCTCAGCCTCCCAAGTACTGGAATTACAAGCATTCACCACCATGTCCGGCTACTAATTGTATTCATTTCAATCAGTTTTGTTTCTAGAACAAAAAGAAGGGGAAAGAGGGAGATTTTTTTAAAGGTGGTTGGCTCATTTCCCACTATCATTTTTTACACAGAAACATCAATAATTATAATAATAAAAAAGATAGAGATCAGAGGGCAGAGGACCTTCTACTGTTATCCTTGGCTTGAGGGCAGAGATTTCCACAGATGAAAGGGGACTATGGTCAGACAATGCTGACCATCAGGCACCTGTGATATTCTCTCAGAAGAGAGAACAAGACAGGGCTTGATCCTGATGGTGCTCACTGAAACTGAGGATCCTTGCCCTATATGCCCCTGTCCTTCCTCCATGTGCCTCATATCTTCTGCCTATTGGCCCAGTCCCTTTATGGGGGTGAGAAATGGTGAGGAGAGGTAAGGTTTATTACATTCCTAAGAGTATGGACCTGGTCTTTTCTTTCTGGTCTTATTCTGGCCCTATCACACAAGGACTCGTCTTCAACACAGAATTTCATTCATATTGTGTGGACTAACATCTCCAAAATATAAACTAAACATCTGAATGTTGGCTGCTGTTCCAGGACCCCAACAGTCTCATTGGCTAACCAACTCCCTTCTTGGATCATCTTTCATCTTTCTGTTGAACAATGCTATTTCCGTTGAGCATCTTGCTTTTCTACCCAAAAGAACCTCAGTTTTCAGCCACTTAATGTAGGTCTTTCACCCCTTGTGCCATTCTGTCCTATCAAGCTGATCTACTGTGGCGTCCTAGCCCTTCCTTGGCAGCTTGTAATCAGCTCAACTTCAAAGCCTGAAGCTTAAATTTCATACAATGACACATATAAAATAGAATTTTGCAATAAATTTCAAGAAATGGAACTTAATGTATCTTAATAGCTTCCCTTGAATCTATACCTTCAATTGTTAATAAGCCACATCACTGAGGAAATTATTTCAATGATTGATTATGTATCTTCTAACTCAATTTTAATTTGCTAAGATCCATAAATAAGGACGTTTTAAAAATATATGCACAACAGCTTCTGAAATAGTCATGTATTTCTTTTAAATCAGAAGAAAAGAACTATTATTGAAATATGTTCATGTAATTTGAATCACATAGATCTTAGCAAATGAAATATATTCATTATAGGAAATACTGAGTTATTTTATATCCTTCAGTAGAAGTTTTGCTAATTGATCTCTACTTAACTAATTCCCAAGCAATAGAATTAGTGCTGGCTAATTTAAAGAGAAAAGCAATTTATTGGAAGGATATGAAATAGAAACCTAAGTAGCCAGGCTCTGAAAATATGCAGAGAAAAGGAATCTTGGAAGCCAATCAACTAAACCAAGATAATATTTCAGGCACTTGGAACTCTGGACACTCGGCTGCTGAACATTCATGGGGACACTGATACACAGTACCACATATACCTTCTATGTCCAGGCTCTAAACACTGCAGTTTTCAGTGTCAATAATTTCTCAGTTATCCTTAGTCTTATTATCATTCTCCTAAAAATCAAAGTCCTGAGAAGGAGAGAAGGATTATTTGATACTGAGTCAGATACTGACTCAGTATCTGGTTCCCAATAGATAGAGACTGAGGTTTTCTCTTTGACTTTTATAGAAAAAGGTGAAAGGAGGAATTTCGCCTCTGACCAGGACTCACACAAGGGGTTTCCCACACTCAGACAAGTGTTTGGATGTTAAAAGAAGGTGACTATCCATCCAAGCAATTGCATTTATTCAGTCCATCCCCTTTCCCTTCAAACTAAACTTTCCAACTTTATACCCAAGGGATCTAATTTTTAAAAATCTTAATTATAATTTTTTAATATTTACATATTAGTTCTCTAGATAGATAAGAAAGAGCTTCACATATAAACATATCAAAAAGGAAATCTAGGGTAGAAACAAGTTTACAATCTATTTCAAGGACAATTTAAAGAAGAGAATATGAAAGAAAAATTTCTTCTGTTAATAGCTATAAAATAATTCAGATCATACCATATTACATTCATCTAGAAGAATAATTTTTTAAGAATTTATTTTGAAAGGATCAGAGAAGTTATAAAACAGTGAAGTAAAACACAGATGAGAGCAAAGGGAAGGACTGAGCCTGAAGAAGGGGGTGACAGTGGCTTTTATGGTCACATTTACTCAGTATTTGGTCAACTATAGGGGTATGATTTGAGGCTAAAAAGCTGAGCAATCGTTTTGGAAGTTTGTGGCTGAGAGGCAGGGATGGAGTCCTGAGCTTTCAAGAATAAGATAAACACCCATCATATTGAGTTGAGAATCCTGAAAGACATCTCCCTAGTACCCAAAGGTAAAATAGAGTTCACCTTCAGATTACTTCAATCCAAGAAGTGAAATTGGTTTAAGTGATCCAGATAGCTACTTCACCTGTCCTCTACCCAGTCAAACATAAATGCTCTCTGGAGAACTCTGCTGGACCTCAGAGTATTTCTGTATGTAATTTTTTGCAAATGTAACATTTGTCACAGAATGAAAAATACAAAACACCCAAGAAGGTGAGAGACTGTGAATCAAAACTAGCAGAAACAAGAAAAAAGACAAATAACCCTACATGGTCTCTAAATATTGAAGTAATCAGACAAAGACTTTAAAATCACTATTCTTTCCATTTACAAGGAGATAAAAGACAAGATTGAGAATTTTGGCAGATGACTAGAAACAATAAAAAGAAAAGGAAAGTCTAGGACTGAAATATAAAAGAACTGAAATAGGAACTTGGCAGATGATTTTTAACAGCCTATAAAACAAAAATGAAGAGAAAATTAGTGGATTGGAAGATGGACCAAAGGAGAATCCAGGAGGTAGGACCGAGAGGCAATATGATGGAAAGTTCAAAAGATTGAGAAAAAGACCAAAAAGGTAGAGTGAAGAGGGCTCTCATACAGGTTCATAAAGTACAAAGAGAAAGGAGAAAGAGAGAAAGGTAAAAGATAATGGATGAGATAACAGATAAAAACCTTCAAAATACAAAGAGGAACTGCAAACAACAGATTCCAGAACCTCTCCCCCCACAAAATAGAAAGCAAAGAAAGACCTCCACATCTGTTACACATCACATAAAGACTTCCAAAGTCCAATGCCAAAAGAAAAAACTTAAAAGCAACAACGGAAAAAAGGTAACTTGGGCTGGGGATGTAGCTCAGTGGTAGAGTTTTTGTCTAGCATGTGTGAGTCCCTGTGTTCTTTCCTTAGCACTGGAAAAGAAAAAAAAAAAAAGATAACCTGAAAACAAGACACAATTATATAGTCATTTTATTTCTCAATAGAAAAAACTATTATATCTTAGGAAAAAAGTTTCAAAGATACATTCTTTAATACATTTTTATTTTAATTGATGTAATTGCGCATATTTATGGGATACAGTGTGTTATTTCAATACATCCTTGGGTGTGTGTATGTGTGTGTGTGTGTGTGTAATATATAATGATCAGATCAGAATAATTGACATATCCATCATCTCAATCATTTACTATTTTTGTGCTGGGAAATTAAAGAACTTCTCTACAAGCTATGCAACAAGTATAGATGAAATATACAATTAATTGTCAACTGGACTTTTCCTACCATGCTAGAACATTAGAAGTGATTCCTCTTATCCCACTGCACCTCTGTCCCTGCTAACCCTTCTCTGTCTATTTCCCTCTCTCCCACACTTTTCCAGGCTCTGATAAACACTCTCCTACTCTCTAATGCTATGAGATGAACCCTTACCTTACACATATACATGAGAGCATGCAGTATTGATCTTTCTGTGTCTGATGTATTTCATTTAACAATGTCCTCTAGTTCTATACATGTTGCCACAAATGACAGAATTTCATTTAAAAATATAATTTAAAGGATATAAAATATAAATACCTGGGTAAAATAATTTAATAAACAGTACTAATAATAATATTTATAGGCTTTAAAACAAAAACATAGTCTATAATGATAGTATATACTTTAGGTGATAAATAAATACTTAACAGTGTTCTAAAGTCCTTGCATGATCTAAGAACAGAAGAAAATTACAAATAATTTTAAGCTTTACAACTCACAAATTGTGTGCTGTAATTTCTAAGAAAACCATTATAATAATGGTAAGAGAATATATAACCTCCAAACCCATGGCTAGTAGTGAATGGAGTACTAAAACATAATTACCCCAAAAGGATACAAGAGAGAAGAGAAATATAGTGTGGATGGAAAAATAGGAATTGTTGAGTATGATTATTTATTTATTTAAACTCGATTACACCAATAATAGTAAATATACATGACTCAGATATTTCAATAAGAGATAAGAGTAAATAAAGGTTCAAAACCAAAACCAACTATGTGCAACATACAGAGACAACTGTGGAATGAAAGAACAATAACAAAAAAAAAAGATTTGGGGAAAATGGAAAAGATATGTGATGCAGAACCCAAATGAAAGCTGAAGTAGTTACATTAATATCAGACAAAACAGATTTTTAAAATAAATTGATGAAAGGCCCTTCGTAATGTTCAAGCCACTAGTGAGACACAAATGTCCATTTTTTATGAATCTAGGAACCTAGCTCCAAAGCTAAAATTAATAGAATACAATGAGAAATAGAGAAATCCAAAATTACAAGAGATTTTTAAAATAAAACTCAGTAACTTATCTAATAGGCAGCCACATATCAAAAAAGATATAGGAAGTTTAAATAATGTAAACAATTAGATTAGAAAACTTGACTTGTAATATCTATATACACTTGTATCTACAACTGCAAATAAATATGCTCTTTTAAGGCATATGAAACATTTTCAAAAATTGACCACAACATGGCAATAAAGTAAATCTTGGCAAATACCTGATTTGTCCTCTGAGCATGGTGGATTAAATCTATATATCATGTATTAACAAATAGTAACTAGAATACCTTATGTGTTCAGAAATTAGGAAATAGTCATATAATGAATCCTATGAATTCAATAAAGAAATCACACTGCAAATTTAGAAAATGGAAACAACAAATCAAATCTTGGATGGTGTAGCTAAAGTTTAGATGGACACTTTAAATTTGTGTATTAGGAATGAATAAAAGGTTATAGAGCCAATAAAACATAATAAAGGCAAATAAACAAACTTATGCCAGTAATATGGAAAATTTTGTTGAAATAATGTAAATTCTCAGACAAAAAACACAACTCTGGTGGTTGTAGTTCAGTAGTATAGCATATGCTTTGCATGTGTAAACCCCCAGGTTCAATCTCTAGCACCCCCCAAAAAATTAAAAACAACATATAAAAAGTAGTAAAAATATGAAATATGAAATCTATACATAAACATCTTTCCTCAAGAAAAATTTAGGTTCAGATAGCTTCATGTTGAATA
This sequence comes from Glis glis, assembly GCA_004027185.1. Taxonomy (NCBI): domain Eukaryota; kingdom Metazoa; phylum Chordata; class Mammalia; order Rodentia; family Gliridae; genus Glis; species Glis glis. The sequence goes on from PVJS01025281.1 coordinate 18,230, forward strand.
CTATAAGATAGTTGATGAAAGATTGGTTTCAATCATATAAAATATTTTCTATAGGATAGAAGAAAAAAAGCTCGGGCAGGCATTCCTCAACTTTAAATCTCAATCACAAAACCTGAAAATAATCACAATGGGGAGAATCATAGGAAAATCTCAATAGCATGCATGCAAAATTGCTAAACAATAGAAAAACAAACTGAATCTGGAAATACATAGAAAGGATTACATATTATGACCAAGTTGTGTTTATTCCTGGAATGAATATTAACATTTGAAAATCATTCAGTTAATTTCATTTCTTTGACAAAATAAAGGAGATAATCATTAGAGTGTCTTAATAGATGAAGAAATATATTTGACAAAATTAAAAAGCAATCCATGTTAAAATTCATAGAAGATAGGAATCAAAAGAAATTTCTTTAATCTGATACAGTTACCTATAAAATCCCTGTAGCAGGGCTGGGAGTGTAGCTCAGAGTCACACCTAGTGATGGCTTCATAACGTGTCAACTTAGCAAAGCTAAACCGCTTACCAGGATTCTACTTCCTGTGAGTTTCAGGTTAAGGTGGGCATCAGTAGGCATTTTGAGTGAGATATGAAGGATGGAATTGAAGCAGCAGCCATATTATTTTATCCTTAGAAGATCAAAGTGGGATCATCAGGTACCTTTGGGGTTCTGTCTCATCTTGGTTTGGGGCAGCAACCAGGGATATAGCTGATTCAACTTCTCCTGGATCCTCCTCAGCATCTTCAGTAAGAGTGTATACTCAGCACGCACAAGACCCTGAGTTCAATCCCCAGCACCAAAAACAAACAAACAAACAAACAAACACCAAACCACACCACACCAAAACAAAACAAAACAAAAAAACCAAGCAACAACAAAAGCACCCTAGAACAAGTACACTTAGTAATCAAATAAGGAAAGATTTCCATCTGAAATCAGTATACTGAGGACAAAATAAAAATGTCTGCTGTCACTATCTCTATTCAATATAGTCTTAGAAATTTTCATCAGGGGAGTCAATTCTAGAGATTTTCATTAGAGAAGTCAAGGTAGAAAAAGAAATAAAATGCAAATGATGTAGAGAGAAAGACATAAAATTGTCACTATTTTTATATGATGATTGTAGGAAACCCCAAAGAATAGAGAGATAAATTATTAGAATTAATAAGTGAGTTTAGCAAGAAAAATCATATTAAAATCAATTGAATTGCTATAAATCAACAACAAATGGCATATTAAAAATTTAAATGTAGATATAATTTATACACTTTCAAACACCTACGAAGAAAAAATGTGCAAGACCTTTATTCAGGAAACTATAAATATCATTATAGAAGTTAAATGGAGAGACATTCCCCATCTAGACCCTTGCTACTCAAAGCATGGTCCACTGACAGCAGTATCAGCATACCTGAGAGCTTATAAGAAATTCAGAATCTTGGGCTCCATCCCAGACTTACTGAATCAGAAATTATATTTTAACAAGATCCCTTTCCTGAGAAAAATGGTCTGGAAAACCCAACATGAAAAGATCTCAGTTCTCTCTACACTGATATGTAGATCTGTGCAATTTTAATAAAAATTCCAACAGTTGTGTATACAAGGGAGAGTGTGTATGTATGTGAAAATCGATATACTAATTCTAAAATGTGTATTTAAAAGATTGGAGGGGACCAGGCATGGTGGTGCACGCTTGTAATCCTAGTTCTTGGGAGGCTGAGACAGGAGGATCACAGGTTTGCAGTCAGCCTCAGCTACTCAGTGAGGCCCCCCACAACCTAGTGAGACCCTGTTTCAAACTAAACCTAAAATAGGGCTGGGGGTGTAGCTCGGAGGAAGAATGCCCCTGGTTCCATCCCAAGTACTACAAAAAAAAAATTGGAGGGGCCAAGAAGAACTGAGACATTCTCAGAAAACAAGATGGAGATCAAACTGTACGGTATGACTGTATTACTTACAGATCAGTCAGACAAGCAGAAGCATCAAGATATTGAGATATATAGCTATAGGGAGAGTGCATGCAGTTGGTATAGAGACTTTACCTTACATGACTATGGGAATTGGTTAAGCAGTAGTCTGGAGTCTTTGCATCCACTGCTGGAGAGTGAGGTTTGCAAGTATCAACACCTCACAATGAGGTGTTCAAGCATCGTACCTCTTCTAGACCCTTGGAAGGGAAGTAAAGTAAGGTGGAGCAAGGCAAAGGGGAAACCATGAGCACAAGCCGGGACCCCAGGACCTGCCGCATCCTGTGTCAGTTCACGCTGCTTCCAACCTTGAAAAGTGGTAGTCCTGCAGGAGAAGCTTTATCATTGGAAAACTTCAAGAGGATCAGGGGAAGCTGGATCAATTGCAGCCCACAGTAAGGTGAATCAGAACCACAAATGTGCTAAATGATCCCGCCTCTATCTTCTAAGCATAAAAAATATTATAGCTGCTGCTTCAATTCCATCATTCATATCTCACCTTAAATGTCTACTGATGCCCAACTTACACAGGAAGAAGAATGCTGGGCAGCAATTTAGCTTAGCTAAGTTGACACATTATACAGTCATTACTTGATATGAGCTGGGTGTGGTGGTACACACCTGTAATCTCAGTACTTGCGAGGCTGAGACAGAAGGATTGCAGTTTCGAATACAGCTTCAGGATCTTAGCAAGACTGTTTCAAAAAGAAAAAATAAAAAGGACTGGGGGTGTAGCACAGAGGTAGGATGCCCTCAGTACAATAATATTAATAATAATAATGTTAAAAATGAAGCCATTACTAGATATGGCACTGTTGCAAAGATATGATAAATGAGCCAAATGCAGTTGAATTGGGATCCTGGAAACAGACCCAGATGTGTGAATCTTGGTTGATGATAAAGGTGAAATAATCAAAAAGTGTACATCTGGGCATTCCTAGACTCAGTTTCTCTTTTGTCTTTATTTCTTTTCATTCTGAGAAGGGAAACCTAGGCATACAACTCAATGTGTGCGTTAGTCAGCTGTCCATTGCAGTTACAAATACTTGAAATAAACAACAGGAGGAAAGGTTTATTTTGGCTTACGGTTTCAGTCCATGGTCCATGAGCTTTGGGGCCTGTGGCAAGGCACAACGTGGTCAGGCAGTTGTTCACCTCACAGCAGCCAGGAAGCAGAGGGAGAGAGACAGAAAGAAAGGGAGAGAGAGGAAGTGGTTAGGGTGCCAATATCCCTTTCAAAGGCATGACTCCCCAGTACCCTAACCTTTCTCCCTCTAGACCCCACCTCTTAAAAGTTCCACCACCTCCCAATAGCACCACAGGTTGGGGATCAAGCTTTTAGCATATGGCTCCTTGGGGGACATTTCAGATTCAAACCATAACAAGGCTGAGGAATGGGAAGAAACGTAAACGTTGATAGGTAAACTTGACCCCAGCGTCAACTCAAGACTAGGAGAGCATAGTGGGTAAGTAGTAGCCACAGTGTTCTGTCTCCAGAGTGCCTCCTCAGGTCCTCACTGGGTCTCCAGCCTCCCGGCCTACCCTTTGAAGACTTTTGACTTCTCTGCCTCCACAATTGTGTGAGTCAATTCCTTCAAATAAACGTCTCTCTGTATATATCTTTATCTCTGTATCATTTACATCTATCCTTTCCCATTACTTTTAGTTTTCTGGCAAAGCTTGGTTAATACAGTCACCAATAATGATACCCACACTGCCTGAGGTCACTTTTAGTCCTCACCTTTCTGGACATCCCAGCAGCATTTCACCCCATGGATAGCCCTCTCTCCTTGTTCAGTTACTCTTTTTCTGTGTCTCTTGATTTTTCTTTTCATTCTTTGGTTGCTTAAGTTTACCCGGTTTAAAATATACGAATGCCTAGGTCTTACCTCCAGCACTCTGATTTAATTATCCTAGGGTGTAGCCCAGGACCTGAGATTTATAAAAGCTCCCTAGGAAAGTAACTGTTTAGAGTCAAGATTCGGAATCACTCATTTCCAGCTGCAGGAGTCCTGACTCTGGCCTGGGTTCCTCGACCTCCTCTTATTGATGGGGAGTCTGCATGACTCCCTCTTCTTCTGAGGCCACATCTATCCCTGTACTCCAGAAAAATCTCTGTTTGCAGTTTCTCCAACTAAAACTAATCCCCAAACCCAAGGTCATTTTTAACCTCTCAAATGTAATGTGAAACTCTGTTCTCTCTTTGTTGGAGAAGGGAGCAGTATTGAGAAGGAGCCTTTCTTGTCCTCTAATTGTTCTTATTAGGCTCCGTGCAGGAAAAGTGAATTTCCTTTGTCTTCTCGTTGATGCAAGATGGCCACCACTTCTACCCCAGATGGAACTAATTTCAGCCATATATCCTGAAGGCCTACTTTCAATTTTCCTAATGCAGAAGGAGGTCAGAGCTCAAAATCTTTATTCTTAACTAAACAGGGTCAAGAAGGCAATAGATATTATTTTTATATCATTGTCTTTGAAAAGAGGATGATGGAATGAATTATAATGCCACTCTTTAATATGTGAATTTACACATGTTGAAGGTCAAAATGATATGTTCTGAAGCTAATGAAGGCCCGGAAATACTGACTGCTAATACCCCGATTACTTCAGCTCCCTAAGCACAGCTTATTTTCAGTGTTTTTGCTTTATTTGTGTGGTACAGTTTGCATTATTATCACCCCTCTGTTCTCACTGCTATCATTTTAATCAATTCAATTTGCAAAATGCACTAAAGTAAAAAACTTAGTGCTCAAACTAGTATTTTTTTCTGAACCCACACACTAGCCAGATGTATCCTGTCACACCATGCTAGTATATGCTGTTTGATGTTGTGCATCATAGTATTTTTTAAATTATTCACATATTGAATTTAAATTTATGCAATAAAATGAAGTAAAGAATATGCACTTTTCGTTTGCTTTCTTTGGCAGCTATTTATCCATATCACTTTTTTATTTAAATGGCAAATCTCCAATTTTGAAGTTTTATGCTAGTGCCTGAAATCCAAGGAGGGTGAGTGTTGTTATTTTCATTGTTTGGGAAACAAAAATGTACCTCTGGTAATTTTTGTCTTTGATTACTGCTTCTTCAAAGGATTTAAACCAGAATGAAAGCCTTTGAAATCTTCAGAGATGAGGAGACATGAGAGTTATTCTGTATGCACTGGATAAACAGATGTCTTAGCTTTCCAAACCTGAAAAATATAATCACAAGCTTCTTCAGAATCACAGAACAATTTTTGCAGGTGTATAATGTTTTATATTTTACTAATGTGAAATGGAAGAAATAATGTCATTTTATTCCTCTTTTCTTGTCTGAGAATTTAGTTCCAATTAACATTTCATAAAACTTTTGTTTTTTTTAAGTACCTTAGGAAGCAAGATACAGTCTATAGGAGAAAAAAAAATCTTCTTGTCATTTTGGGCAAAATAAGCACCATTAGAAGCATATCTATAAATTGCTTGGGAAGTTGAAATTCTAATTGAGAAATTCCAAATTAATAAAAGCCAAATTTCATTCATTTACTCAATGGACCAAATCTTGTAATCAAATTTATTCTGAGACACCCATTGACTTCAATGTGGCTTTCTTACATGGAATAATTGTAGAATTAAGCTCAATGCTACTAACTGAGGCAAAAAAAATAACAACACTAATAGGCTTTGTGTTGTGGCGACTGATGGCCTAGACTGGATAACCTATTCTTTGGATGTGCGTGGCATAGTTGTTCACTGATTCACAGCAGTACAGAAATGGACCTAATGATGCAAAGAAGCAAATAATCTCTATTCATTATGTTTTCAGCCATCCCCAGATAAAAGTACTTCTTACTTACATACTTATGAGGATAAAAGAGAAACAAGAGAATCGTCCTACCCATTGACAAGAATCAATCCTGGTGCCAGAGAAATATGAGTAATTTTGAAGTTTAAATCTTAAGCGAAGACTCTCAGTAATACCATATCTTGCAATTCAGCACCTTGTTAAATATCCACGTTATTCAAGGCATTTGTTGAAAACACTGCAAAGAGCTGCACCATTGGATAAATTATAATTCTGTTGGAGAAAGTAAAGGGAAAAAATGGAGTCAAGTTGCTTAAATGTACCCTTCAGGGAGCAGGGTTCTGTTCAACACTGTATCTTCAGGGCTTTAGTGTGTGCTTGCTTGCTTGCTTAAAGTCTTAAGATAAACCTGAAGATGTTAATTTTGAAATTTGAAAATTGGTAAATGAGATAAAGTCTACATTAGCAAAAATGTGCTGAGATAACCAAAATGATCCTTAAAAAATGCATTGTAGCCGGGCGTGGTGGCGCACGCTTGTAATCCCAGTACTTTGGGAGGCAGAGACCGGAGGATCGGGGTTCGCGGCCAGCCTCAGTTCTCTCTCTCTCTCTCTCTCTCTCCCTCTGTCTGTCTGTCTGTCTCTCTCTACCTAGTAAGGCCCTCCGCAACTTCGTGAGACCCGGTTTCAAAATAAAGTATAAAAAAATAGGGCCGGGGTGTAGCGCGGAGGTAGAATGCCCCTGGGTTCAATCCCCGGTACCGCAAAAAAGAAAAAATGCATTGTAGATTGTTAAATATGTGAAGGTCTTTAGACATAATAGATAACATTTCCTTTATTTCAAGCAGTGAGGAGACTGATTTTAAACAAGGGGTTAAGTGACTTAAAGATGATTAGGGGTGGATTCAGGCCACTGCAGTTCCCCTGATGTGCCACTAGGGGCTCTTTTGCGCTCACTGGCTTCCCCAGGTGTCACTAAGAACACTTGCTTCTGGTCTACTTTGCCAGGGATTCAGACTCCACACCAAGCCCTGAAACTTCCATCTCCTCTGCTCCTTCGCAAATACAACAACTAGATCAGTGTGATTTGGGGACAGAGGGTAAAGACACTGCTACCTCTTCTTCCCCAAGATATCTACCTACTACAGGTGCTGGGTAATGTAACAACCCTGTTCCATTTACTGGCATGGTTTACTTGGGAACACACATGTGTATTTGGATAAGTTGTGCTGACCAGGATGAATTATCGTACATTTTAAATCAGACTGGAAAGTCAATATTTAGATCTTCATGTACTCATTTTGATTTCAACTTCTTTTCTGCCATAAGTAAGGTAATCGTAAAAAGTCCTCATAAGCACATTGATTCCTGTTTCTCTTTCCTCATCTACTGAAGTGAAACAGTCAAAAGTAAAATTTGAGACATTTCATATACAACAAACAGAAACGAATGTTAAAATTTGCTTTTATGTGATATTATTTATATTTTTAACTATTAGTGTTAATAATAACTATTAGTTGACTACTATGTTCTGATTAGGTATTATGACAAATCTGTTACCTACATACCTTCTTTTTTATATATACTTTTATTGCTGCATTCTAGTCTCACATCATAATGTAGTTCACAGTGATAGTGACAGACATACTTTCTAATCTTCACATTAACCCCACAAGGTGACTATTATTATTCCCATGTGAAATGTGAAGTAGCTAAGTCTGAAAACCAGTAAAATATGAAGAGAGCCCCTTGCATTAACTGTGAAAGGGATGTTTTGATTTATTCTTCCAAAAACACTTCAATGTCTATTTCAAGCCCCACTATTCTCTGTGGTAGAAATATTAATTCAATTAAAGTAAACTCAGTAAATCTGGGATTTACTTTTTCATTATTTTGTAACTTTGGGGTTCTCTTTTTAAAATATACTTTTATTGGTACACTATTAATTTACATCATAGTGAGGTTCATGCAAAGAAGCACGCACACAGATCTTGGTTTATTTCCTTTTAGGTCCCACTGTGTTGCCCACTCTCCCCTGTAAACATAGTGAGATTAGTAGTGATGCCTTCCTACATGGCATAGCATAACTTGAACTCTTTATTTTATCAATTCTTCCTTTTTCCTTCCCCAACTCCTTCCCCAGATCCCCATCCCACTATTCTACTGGCATCTCTCCTCATTTAAATGAAGTCTCTTTTGTTTCCCAATTCCTCTCAAGCTTCCACATATGAGAGAAAACATACAACCCTTCACTTTCTGAGACTGGCTAATCTCCCTTAGCATAATATTCTCCATTTCTATCCATTTTCCTGCAAATGGCATAATTTGTTCTTCTTTATGGCTGAGTAAAATTCCATTTGGTGTATATACCACATTTTATTTATCCATTCATCTGCTGATAGACATCGAGGATGGTTCCATAATTTGGCTATTGTGGATTGTGCCTCTAAAAACATGGATATGTATGTATCACCATATTTGGATATCTTTGGGATTCCCATGCTCCTCATTTCCCCTCACATTTGCATGGAAGAACAAGAGCTTATATAGAAACAGTCACCATCTTTGTATACTTGCATCTGCTGAACTCTCTCAATTTTCTATTGTGTTACAAATTATTACACATCTCATAATTTTGTAGATCAGAGGTCCACATGTGTTCTTCTGGGTTCTCTTGTTAGGATCTCGTGAAGCTGAAGTCAAGGCGTCACTTAAACTGGGCTCACATCTGGGGTTTCTAGACAAGGGTCCACTTCCACGCCCATTTGGGTTGTTGGCAGAATCTTGTCCATTGGAATTGGGAGGGTGGGATCACTGTATCCTTGCGGGCTGAAGGTTGGGGTCACTCTCAGCTCCTAAGGTCAGTCTCCAGTCCTGCTTGTGAGAGCCTCACCACCTTCAAGACAGCAAAGCTGCGTTCTTTGTGTTTCCAGTCTCTCCAATGTACTCTGCTACCAGTCGAAGAAATCTCTTTGCCTTTAAAGGTCTCATGATTAGATTAGGCCCACTTGAATAATACTACTTTTTATTAACTCCAAGCAAATTGATTAGCATCCTTACTTAACATCTGTAGAATTTCTTTATTATGCAAAGTAGCATGACCATGGCTGTGTTATCTACTCATATTCATAGACTTGAGGATTAGGGTTGGAAACCTTGGGGGCATATTGGAATTTTCTGTACCCTACTGTGTGTCCCATTGGCTTTGAGGTCCAGGTCCTGTGTACTTTGTCATTCTTTCTAACCCAAGGTGTGTTAGTTTGTGCCATGGACACATGATTTCTGAGGTCTTGCTGTGAATTCTTGCCAAATTCCATCTCATAGGCTTGGACATCTAGCTGGAGTAGTAAAGGTGCATTTCAGTCAGCATTCTCACTGCTGCAGCCGAAAAACAACTGACCACTACTTAGAGGAAGAAAGAGGTATCTGCTCACAGTTTTGGAGATTTCAGGGATTCTATCCATGTGAGGTCAATTTTGTCAGCTGAGCTTAGGACATGGTAGCAGGAGGCAGAGAGAGAAAGAGAGAGAGAGGGAGAGAGAGAGCAAGGGGTCTGCTCTCACATCATGGAGGCTAGAAGCAAGAGAGCAAGCAAGGAGATTCAAAAGCACAAGCACAGTCCCCAGAACCACACCCCCAGGGACCAACCTCCTCCAGCCATCCCACCTGCCTAGGTTACCACCCAGTAAACCCATTACAATAGGTTTATTCACTGCTGAAATTATAACCCTGATGAATTAATTATATAAACTCTGAACGTCAATACATGAGCTCTTCAGGGGGCATTTTATATCCAAACCATGACAAGGCGTGACATCAGGATATTGTAAAAATTTCTTTAATGTGAGCTCACTTATTATTGACAAAAGATACAAGAACCTATTAGCTTAATGAGGGCTACTCAGAACAAGTATTCCTAGTCAAAGAAGTAAATTATTGTACCTTTCACAGTGAAGGCTGTGTGTGTGTGTGTGTGTGTGTGTGTGTGTGTGTGTGTG
>PVJS01025282.1:0-27981 GCA_004027185.1 Glis glis
ATATATATATATATATATATATATATATATATATATGCTATACATACCACCAGTTTATCTCAAGAAAGAAATGAAGAATGAGTTTGTAATGTGAGAAATTACAATTTTAATCCTAAATTATAGAGTAAATATCTAGGGATTAAAGCCAAAAATGGCCTCGCTTTTCTTTTTCTTTTTCTTTTTCTTTTTCTTTATTGCTTCTTCCTTCTCTTTCTCCTCTTCCTTTGTTCTACTATGAGAAAGTAATGTGGGTGAAAGGATGTTCGATTTAATTTCTCCAAAAAGAAGAAACTTAAGGAAAACAAGTCTAGGCAGACAGTGTTATCATTTAATAACTTGGAGAACAATGGAGCTCAGATAAAGAGTGGAACAAAGGTTGGATCACAAGGAAAGCAGTAGGGGAAGAGGAGAGGAAGCAGCCTTATCTAAGCTGGGGTGAGCTCACAGGTGTAGAGGTGGGGCAAGCAGCCTCCTCCAGGGCCAGAGGGGCTGATACATGCTGCAGGGTTCTACTGTCTTCCGTCTTGGTATCTATTACACAGGCATTACCTTAATGTACTTACAAAATTAGTATCTTGATTCTAGTGCTAGTCAGATTCTTATGCTTTGCAATGCAGTTTGTAATTTAAAAAAGAAAGTCAATGAGAGAAAGAAAGAAAGGAAGAAAAAGAGGGGAGGAAAGAAGGAGAGAAAAAGATAATATGAGAAAGGGAGAGAGGAAGGGGAGAGAGAGAAGGGGAGGTGGGAGGGAGAAAGAATATTGACATTAAGGTCCTAATTCTTCTAGTTTGGGATTCCCTCCCAGGGGATTTTCACAGTGGCCTTGGTTCAACTGTGAACCTAAGTATAATTCCTATAAAGTGTCTTTTGCACATTGAAATAACAGACACACACATTACTTTGCAGAATTTTAGTGTGTTGGGGTACATTACAGATTTACAATACTATAGATGAGATGTAATGAGGAATGGAAATTAAGCCATGAAAAATAAAAACCAAACAGGCAGCTCTCTGAAATGTAACTCTACTGAAGAGGTTTATGAGACAGTGGCTGAGGGAGACAAACCCTTGCCAGGAAGAATTATCAAATTCTTAGCTACCTACAGATTCAATAGGGTTGCAGAATCTCTTTCAGGATCAAATGCAAACACTGAATATTAAACACAAAAGGCCAATATAAGTGTGGTAGAAATAATGATCAGGTAGATATAAGTTTGAGACATGATAAAGAGATAAAATTCAGATGGTAGAGTAATATGAAGGGTGAGAAAAGTCGGAAGTCCCAGCAAATTAGCATCCACAAATTTCCAGGAAGTGAAAGGGGAGGTTGGGCTCCTGTGAGCCCCTTCCCTCCATTATTCTGATGAGGAAGGAGAGCCCATAGAAACACTAAGTGGCTTCCACCTAGGTTAGCAGCAGAGCTGGTCAGAGGATGGATCTGACATTCTGTGGTCTTAGATTGTCTCTTTGATTCTTGGCCTAACTTGAGCTGTGTTCTTATATACAGAACCATAGAGAGTATTGGTTTTTAGCTTCAAAAAAAAGTGTGCATGTAAGAAAAGGAACAAATCATATTCCTGGAAAGGTAATATCGCAAGGTAATAATTATTTTTTAGAGAATGTAATGACTCTACCATCAAAATCTACCTTCCTCTAACTATTTTGGTAAAAGACGCATGCAGTCCAAGGTGGGAGTCCAAGCACAATAAATATAAACATAATTTTGGATAGATTTTAGGAACTCGAAGCAAGTAATTTTAGTAAACATATCAGTATTCTCAATCAGGAGAAAATAAATGTGATTTGACTTGGCATAAACCCAAACTCAAAAAAGTAGAGGGAATTACTTAGGGAAATGTGTAATAGGATCTCAAGGAAAGCACCAAAAAAAAAAAATACTCTTTAGAATCTCTTACTAAAAACCTAGGACTATCCTGCCACCCTAGTTTCCTAATTATCCTAATAAAAAAAATAGGACTATTATGTTATTAGCTAAGTAGATCTGGAGAGAAGCTATAGAGATTAGCTTCCCCCAGGCAAATCAAGGGGGTGGGGGTTTTTTTTGTGGGCTTTTTTGTTTTGTGCTGTTTTTGCAGTGCTGGGGATTGAACTCAGGGCCTAGCACAAGCCAGGCAAGCTCTCTGCACTGAGCTACATGCTGCCCTGAGGGTAGGGGTGGTTTTATCATTGTTCTTAGCAGCAGTGAAATGTTCTTCACCTGAGGTTTTGACATTTTAGGAATACCTCAAATGATTTCATTTAGCCTTTTTCCTGATTATTTCTCTGCTTACAGTTGATCTTTCAAATAGATATTACAAAATTGCATTTATCTCTTAATGACAATGTTGAAATGGTAACTCTGAAATGCCAGAAGGCAAGACCGAATCTTTTCTCTATTGTATCCCAGGAATTGAGTGTAGCGCTTGGCACAGAGCAGCGCTTTAGCACCTGTGTGGTCAGCTGTGTGGGAGTGAGGGAAGACTCCAGGGAAGGGTCTCGGTGCTGGTTTCTAAGAGGAGGCAGGATGGAGAAGATTTGCTGGCCATCTTCCTTTTTCTTTCCATGAAACCCTTTTTCACTGAGACGTCAGTCATAGGCTGTGTGCTGAATTGATGAACAGTGGTTTTTGTTTTTTTTTTTGCAGTACTGGGGACTGAACCCAGGGACATTCTACCTCCAAGCTACACACCAGCCCTATTTTTTATTCTTTATTTTGAAACAGGGTCTGACTAAGTTGCAGAGGGCCTCACTAAGTAGCTGAGGCTGGCCGCGAACCCGGATCCTCCAGTCTCAGCCTCCCAAGTACTGGAAATACAAGCGTGCACCAGCAGGCCCGGCTTGATGAACAGTTTTAAAATGACTCTCCAAAGGTGTATTTGTATCTCAAAGAATAGTTAATGGACAGAAAAGAGTGTCCATCTAAAGAAAAATTTCTATCTACTGGGACAGAGCTTTATTCTAAACCAAAGTCTATTATTTTTGATAGCCTCTACTTGAAATTGGAATCGTTGAGTGATTTTCAACCACACTGTTCACTTACCCATCTATGTATGTTTCCACTTAGATTCTCACAGTTAATTAATTCACCAAGCCCTGAACATACCCTTCCAAAACTTAGTGTCTGTTTGCTCCATCTCCCGAGCCAACACCTGTGAATTATATGCCATCTCTTTTCGGCAAGTCATATCAGTTCTACTTCTGTTTCCAGAATACATGTCAAATCCCTCTTCTCCACTCCATTGTCACCACCCTAATCCAACTCACTGACATCTGTCTCATGGGATCCACAGAGACCTCCTTTATGGGTCTCCATTTCTACTTGTACCCCATAGAGTCAGTTTTCTGCAAAGCATCCATAGCAATCCTTTCAAAGTATCAGCTGGCTCATGTTATTCCATTGACCAGCTTAAAATCTCCAAAGCTTGTAGTTGTATTTTTAAGATTCAATCATGTTGTTGCATAAAATTATAGTTCATTCATTTCCATGTCTCTATAATATTCCATCACATGCCTGTAGTACCGTAATTGTTGCTCACTCTACTGTTGATGTACTGGGTTGTTTCCTGTTTGAGACTGTTGCAAGCAAATCTGCCATAAGTCTTATATGTGTCTCCTGCCACACATAAGCATATACTTCTGTAGGGTTAGCCCTGCAGGTGTAATTGCTAGATTGTGGGTTATGCAAAGACAATAGGATTCATCAAAATCAGGTGACAATGAGCTACCATTATAAAATTAGATAGGGAGATAGTTTTTTTTAAAGCAAGGAAATATTATGAAGAAAGTGATTATATAGGGAGCAAGAAAGGATGGAGGAGGCTTCTAAGGTGCTGATGATTTTCTAGTTCTTCACCTGGATAATGTTTATTTTGTAATAATGTACATTTGTTTAAATGTACATTTATACTTTATATATTCATCTGTGTGGATACATCTCATGATAAAAGTATCCATCCCCCCATATAATACAAATATACCTCAAAAATAATATATGCAAAAAAGCAAAAAACTTTCCAGTGCTTTACATTGTACTTGGAATAATTTCAGTCTCTTAGCATCGTCTATAAACCCGATATGACATGGACCCTGGGTACCTCCTTTCCAGTATCCTCTGTCACACTTTTTGATACCTTCCTCTTATTTATCTCCTTTTCAGTCATTCAGATTTGTCCTGTAAAGAGCTAAGGGTAAATATTCTTGAATTTTCACCGTATGATCTCTGTCACATTTACTCAGCTCTGCCACTGTAACACAAAAGCAGCCAGAGACTGTACCTGAACCAGTGGGCATGGCTGTGTGACAGTCAAGCTATTTACAAAAATAGTCAAGCGGCCTTGTGTGGCTTGCAAACTGTAGTTCACCTGCCGGTTATTAATCTTGTTTATTTCCTTCTACACTGGCCTGCTAGCTGCCTTAGAGTAGAGCTGCTCTGGTCACTGTCGTAGCTGTTAAGATATATACACACATGGGCCCTCATTCAGGAATGAGTGCGTCGGCTGGCTGAACTCCACACATTGACCTGTGTCTCTGTCCCTGCTGGGATTCCACAGTGGTGACCACCGTCAGCATCGTTAGGCTGTGAACATTTCATGCATTATGTCATTTGACCCTTACAGTGATCCTCTGAGCTAGTTGCTATTCTCCTTTCATAGATGTGGAAAACAAGTCTCAGCAGGTCCCACAGCCAGTCAGGGCTGGGCTGATGTTCAGAGCCTTTGTACTTCACCTCTAACATGAATGTTGTCTGCTAATGTAGAGGAAAGCCTCACAACTGTTGTGTTATTTAAGTTTTAAATGAGATAACATATGAAGTATTTAGAATTTGGCATGAGGTAAGATCTCAGTAAACTTGGTATCTTATCTTGGTTAATTCAAAGTGCTCAAGAGCATTATTAATACTATTATCACTCCTAATTTACATTTAGTCCTAATTTAAAGCCCTAGTTTAAAGTGTTATTAGTCTCAGTTTCCATTAAGGAACCAGGCTCATAGAGTTGAAGATATTTGTTCAAGTTTATATAGTCAAAGAAACTGGAATTTGAATGTAGGGAGAGCTCAGCGTGTGGGAGTGGTGACACCAGGCACTGGTCTTAAAGAGGTCCCCAGGGCAGGGCATGGGGAAGATGGGAAGTAGTTCTAGAACACTGGGCACACTGGATGTGAGAAGGAAAGGAACGCTAAATGACATGGAGAGGCAGCGGTGGGGGACAAAGGAGGAATCTAGAAGAGTGGGTTCCTATGGAAGCTGTGGGAGAAACTTCCCTGGAAAGCTCTGGCCAAAAGAACTCAAGTCATTCCAGAACCTTTGGTGACCTTGGCAATGGCCACATCCGCCCCCGGACATCATGGATATAGATACAAAATAGAGCACATTGTTCTGATAGAGGCGGGGAAGGCGAGACAGGAAGTGCATTTTCCCCCCACAAAACTGAGGCGGAACAAGGAGCCCATGGGTGTCTAAGAGACGGCAGGGAGTTAAGTATCCTTCTTTACTTTGGACAACAGGCTACTTTTTTAAAATTTTTTTAAAACAAGTTGTAATTCCGAATACGCTGTTTTTCCCTGCCCATCTACCTGGAAAGTCTGACCTGCCTCATGTGGAAATAGTCCTAATCTCACCATTCTCCATCCCCCTCCTCACATGAGAATTCTTACTACAGAGAGAAGAAAGGGAAACCCAGGGGACATCACCCCTGGGCCCAGGGGGGCAGACGGGTGGGAGCAGAAGAGAGAAACCGGGGATGATGTTATAGACAGGGAGGGTTCTGACCAGTGGGTCAGCATCTGAATGGAGGATAAGAACTGAGCAGAGGCCCTACGTGTCTTTCCTCGAATGCATATGTCTTTGGGACATAGGTAGGAAATAGAAAACAAACCAGACTGGCGATTGCCTGTCTTAACAATAGGCAGTTTGGGGCTAAGAGAAGGAAGAGGCCGAAACCTTGCCTACGAAGTGCACACTTTGTGAGCCAACTGATATTTCTTTGTACAAACCTGGGAACAATGAGGATTCCCATTCTGTGCGCCGTCCTTATGTGCTCAGGTCCTGAAGAGCTGTGACTAATTGGTTCTTTATTTGGGGTTGAGACTATGTGAAGAACTAAGAAAGCATAAACAGAAGAAAGGACTGGCTGAATTTAACTACCTTGAATTTAGCTTTACCTAATTTCTCTGCAAGTAGAAACCAACCTTTCAGTGCCTAATTCATGTGGCTAGTCACTACATCATTGTCTAGTCTTCTTTCCAAGTGGCATAGACTTTCAGTCATGGGAACAGGGTGAGTAAGCTTGTACTGTTTTTTACCTGCGTTCTGTCCTTAAACTTAGGAGCCTATTGGCCAACTCTGGGTGTTATCTAATCCTACTTAGATGACTGAGGGGAATTTCTGCATTGGGGGTAAGGTAGGAGTGGTAATAAGAATATGAAAGAAATTATAGTGTCTGTCGCGACATTGTCTTTTTCTCCATCTTTGCAGGAAAGACACTAAATCCTTTTTCCTTTCTGGGTTGGGTTTGTTTCTTAACCCAGCCCAGATGACAGGGGACATTCTTCCTTACTACATCTGGGAAGGTTCCAGCCTCGAGTCATGCATGCTTACTTTAGAAACTTCCCTGGATTAATGAGCAGTAGACTGCCACACAATTTTTAAAAAGAAGCACAACTAGCCACAATGAACAGAATCATGTTTAAAAGTAGAGCATCAAATTGAGTTTGTACTCTAAACAAATTTACAAGAACAGAAAGAGTCATTTGTTCCAAGAGGTAAGAGCAATTTGTTGCTGTTCCTGTTTGAGATGTGTGCAAACTTTGCCATGCAAACCCCATTCCTTTTGGGCCACTTACAAAGCCAGCATCTAATGAATGCAGAGAGCTAGGGAAAGGAAAGGCCCAATAGGTAGCCTTCCTTCAAGAGGCACGTGAGTCTTTTATAGTGATAACACAATCTTCAGACTTCTTTGTATGTGGGGACACTGGGGATTAAACCCAGGGGCATTCTTCCTCCAAGCTCTACCCCCAGCCTTTTATTTTATTTTTTGCTTTGAAACAGGTGTCGTTAGTTGCTGATAGTCTCACTAAGTTTCTGAGGCTGGCCTCGAACCTGTGATCTTCCTGTCTCAGCCTCCCATGTACTGGAATTATAGGTATGTGCCACCATGCTCAGCTCTTCAGCCTTTTTAAGGTCACCTATTTCACCCACTGCTCATTTAACCATTTCTCATCCTTATTTTTGTCCTTTTCTTCTCCCCCTCCCCGCTTTCTTCCTCTTCCTCCTCCTCCTCCTCTTCTTCCTCCTCCTCCTCCTCCTCCTCCTTCTCCTCCTCCTCCTCCTCCTCCTCTTTTCTTTGTGATATTGGGGATTGAACCCAGGGACATTACACCTCCAAGTTACATCCCCAGCCCTTTTTATTTTTTATTTTGAAACAGGGTCTCACTAAGTTGCCAAGGATCTCACTAAGTTGCTGAGGTTGGCTTTGAACTTGTGCTCCTCTCATCTCAGCCTCCCAAGTACTGGGATTATAGGTGCATGCCATTATGCCTGGCTTATTTTCTCATCATAACCCATAGTTATCACCTACTTTGAGAAGGAAAGCTGAACTATATTCTAGTGCTTAGTTTATGTTTTGAAAGAATAACCACTGCTGCCAGGAGATGATGAAAAATTAAGGGTTAGTAGGGTTGAAGTCCCATCATCTGGTCATTCTGAACTGAGGGGACAGGTGGAGGGTGAAGCGCTCAGGGAAGGGCACTCACTATAGTTTTTACCTTGAGCATGGGGCTGTCAGCTTTTCTCTCCAACCTCCAACCCTGCCAGAAGGTCCCCAAGTCGTGGGCTGGGCTGCAGCGCCCCACTGGTCCTCTAGCCTGATGCACAAGTACCTGGAGCACACAGGGACCTCTTGAAGTAGATGGCACAATCTATCCTCCATGCACATCACCTCCTGCCTTTTATCACTCTCAGAATAGTCACAGTAACCTTTCTGAACACAGGCTCTGGCTATAAACTGCAAAATGAAAAGAGAAATACAGATCTGGAATCTAAGTAGCTTTCCCATTAACTAGCACATGACTCTAAGATAGAATTAGACTTTTAGAATTAAAGTTTGAGTGAGTCAGGGTCCAAATCCTACTCTATTCCTCTTTCTTGCTTTTTTGAGAATTAAAATATCAGGAGATCAAAGGAAAAGTCATGTGAGTATTAGAGTCATTTGGCTGAAAATTTATTGTTAGATGAGATATAACTCTTACTGTTAGGGTTTTGATTTGATGGAAAACATTTTCTCTGCGAGGTTATCTGCATTTCCATGTCCCTTACTTGAACTTTCAGCAAATAAAACATGATAGATCTTATTACTCCTTTTTTTTTTTGGTACTAGGGATTGAACCCATGGGACTTCTACCTCTAAGCTACAGCCCAGCCCCATTCTATTTTTTAGTTTAAAACAGGATCTCACTAAGTTGCTGAAGCTGAACTTGAACCTGCAATCCTCCGGTTTCAGCCTCCCAAGTACTGGGATTATAGATGTGTGCCTCCATGCCCAACTCATCATTAACTCCTCTTAAAGGGTTAATGATACCACATAAAGTTGCTGTAAAGATGAAAATAAATAACATATATGAAGCATTTACAATGACTGGCATATAGTAGATGTCCAACAAATCAGTCTCTCTCTCTCTCTCTCTCTCTCTCTCTCTGTGTGTGTGTGTGTGTGTGTGTGTGTGTGTGTGTGTGTGTCTGATGGATATGTCTATCCTGCTTCCTGTTTTAGGATTAGGGAAGGAGACCATGAGAGGATGATGGAGAGCTTCTTCTTTATTTTTTTTCTTGTGGTACTGGGGATTGAACCCAGGGGTATTCTACCTCTAAGCTACACCCTTAGCTCTGTCTTATTTTTTTATTTTGAAATAGCGTCTCTCTAAGTTGCTGAGGCTGCCCACGAACCTGCAATCCTCCTGTTTTAGCCTCCCAAGTACTAGGATCACAAGGTGTGCCTCCATGCCCAGCTAGCTGAGGAAGAGCTTTGAGTTTGAGTCTTAAGTTAAAAAAAAAGTAGCTGGGTGCAGTGGTGCATAGCTATAATCACAGTACTTAGGATGCTGAGACAGTCAGGAGGATTGCAGATTCCAGGGGCCAGCCTCAGCAATTTAGCAAGACCCTGTTTCAAAATATAAAGGGCAGGGAGTATAGCTTGGAGGTAGAATGCCCCTGAGTTCAATCCCCAGTACCAAAGAAAAAAAGTGAGTCAGCAAAATAATTGCACTTCCCTGTGACAATGGATATGTTTCTTGTCACCTGGATAGCAGTTACTCTATAATCCAATCCCAAGGGCCCTAAAAATATGCCCAAGCATCTCTTTTCCTGCAACTCATTCATTTGCCTCTCTTGTCAGTGAAGCTGGCAGTTTCCTATTCTGGGAACGCTCCCATTCCTTGCTTTTTTTACTGTGTCCTCTGGCTGGGATGGCCAACTTCCCATTTTCACTTTTACCTTTCTTAACTAACTCACTCTCCATCCAGCCTCCGCCGAATCCCCTGGACCCAATGCAGTGCCTTCCTTTGGGCTCCTGTGGTGACAGTCTGAAGCTTCTCTTCTGCCACGTGGTGTGGTGGTGAAGGGCTGGGTTCTGCACTTGCCTGCATGGGTTCCAACCCAGACTCAATCCTGACTAGACATCTGGGGTTTAAAGAATAAGTTAGCCTCTGTGAGTATGTTTCTTCTTCACCTATTAAAAGAGGAATAGAAGTGCCATAAGGCTGAGGATTAAATGAGATACACATGATAGACCAAGTACTGTGTTTGGTATTGTGCAGAAAGCACTAGATAAACAGTAGCAATACTGCAGGACTGTCTGGATATTCAAAGTGGTTTGCAGACCAGCAACTTTGCAGTTATGTGAGAGCTTATTATATGTGGCAAAACTTTGGGCCTACCCTAGGTCTTTGGAAACAGCCTCTGCAGTTGAAGTCCCTAGGTAATATAAACAATGTGTACATATTTAAATTTGAGGAACACTACATTTATTTAATTGAGTTTGGTGGTTGAAGCTGGTATTTTCATTATTCTAATAATTCCCACCTGGAAAATACATAATTCTGTACAGTTGATAACATCTGTCATTTACTTGTAAAATTCCTTTAGACTGGTGCTTCTCAAAGTGTAGTCCCTGGACCAGCAGCGGCAGATTCACCTGGGAATTTGTCAGGAATGCATTTTGTTGGAAATGATTCTGATGCGTGCTTCAGGTTGAGAGCCACTGCTTTAGAACATGAGGACACTACCAGAAGTACCACGTTAAAAACACGCATCTCCTTCTTCCTGCCTCATTATTTCATTTTCTCTGTTCTATCTCTCACAGATGCAAGTAAGGTAGAATATCACAGTCCGAGTCCCCTCTCCATGTTTGCTGGATATCCACTGATACCCATACACACTGTAATGTCTGCTTGGCAGGCTTATGTATGTTATGGTATTGACAGACACACAGCCTATATGATTTATCTGCAAGCCCTATATTTTGTTTTGCTTTATTTTGTTAATTATATTCATTTTTTGAATAGGTGATAGATGCACATGGTACAAAATTCCCAAGGTACGAGAGTTTACAGTGAAAAGTAAGTTTCCCTTCCTCTCCCCAGTAATATAATTCTCTCTTCACTGGCAATCGCTGACCTTTCAGTCATTCCACACTCTTATTGAGCACCAGCTATGTACCAGGCACTGTGTGGGGCACTGGACATGGACTAAAACAAATAAGAACCCTTGCCCTCGTCGAGCTTATTCTTTGATTATCACTGACTTGTAGTGCTTGTTCGACAGTATACGAAGCTTTCTACGTCCAGCCACGACAGTATTTACAATTAGGGCTCCAGAGTCAAATCAACTGATTTTCTTTTTTTTTTTGTGTGTGTGTGTGTGTGGTACTGGGGATTGAACCCAGGGGCATTCTACCTCTGGGCTACACCCCCAGTCCTGTTTTTTTTTTTTATTTGGCAATAGGGTCTCGCTAAGTTAATAAAAGCCTCAATAAGTTGCTGAGGCTGGCCTCAAACCTGTGATCCTCAGAATTATAAGCTTGCACCACCACACCTGGCTAAATCAACTGATTTTCAAACCACTTTTTATTTATTTATTTATTTATTTATTTGATTTTTTGTGGTACTGGGGATGGAACTTAGGGGCATTCTACCTCTAAGTTACACCCCCAGCCCTATTTTATTCATTTTTTTTGAAACAGGGTCTCACTAAGTTGCAGAGAGCCTCACTAAGTTCCTGAGGCTGGCCGGGAACCTGTGATTCTCTTGTCTCAGCCCCCCAAGTACTGGGATTACAAGCTTATATTTTAATGAGGTGCTTGGGAATGAACTCAGGACTTTGCAGTTGTTAGGTAAGTGCTCTACCACTGAGCTATATCCCCAGCCCTATCATGATGATGATGATGATGATGATGATGATGATGATGATTTAGTTTTGAGACAGAGTCTTGCGAAGTTGTGCAGGCTGGCCTTGAATTTGTGATCCTCCTCCCTCAAGCCTCCCAAGTAGCTGGGATTACAGGTGTGCACCGCTGCACCCAGCCCATCTTTCCCATATTTAATTATCTTGGATTATTCATTCCATCCTTGCAGACTGGGTTTCTGTTGATCTTGAAACAGAGAAGGCAGTTCTATTTTGTAAGGTTGTTTGAATGAAATGAGATATATAAAACACGAAGCACAGTGCCCAGAACATAGTAAATGCTCAATAGATATGAGTGTTAATTATAATGGTGTGATCTCATTCTCCTGTCCTATGGTGCAAAGTAGAAATTGATAACTGATCTACTTTCTCAGTAGTTTTCATTTCCTCTCTTTGCTACACAATAAAAAGTCACTTTTTAAAGAATAAGTAACAGTAAATTTGTGTAAGTTGTAACATTAACTGTTTGTATGTAGAACTATTTACTGAGTTCTTAAAGAAACCAACTCCTGACAAACCACTAGAGTATAGAGATTATGTTCTTCTTTACTCTTTCAAATCTACCTTTTTAAAATCTCATGTAGTTTGGAGGTTTTCTACTATTAATCTTTTAAATGTTATAAAATATATATCTTGGGCAAGATTCCACATATCATGAGGTAAGAATTAAGCACTTCTGAGCAAAATCTCTAACAATATAATTCAGTATCGTTATTTTAAGGAACTTTATAATCCAAGTCTCCAGCCAGATGGGAAACAACTTTCAATTCTTAGAAAAGCAAGGGAAGTATGCTGTGGTGATTGTTTTAAGATGGAAAAAGATTAGAAGAAAATTACATGCAGAGGGAGAATGGAGGGTGGAGGATAAAGAAAAGAAAGAAGTCCTAGAAAGAAAACATTTTTACATATAAGAGCTGTTTTCTTTGTTCAGCATAAAGAAGATAATTAGAGGTATAAAGAAGATCTCGAGGAAGTTGGATTGAGCATGTTACATTATGTACTGGACCTCGACATGAAATCTAAAAAGTAATGTGGGCACACCTATGTGGTCCACCTTGGTCTTTGATAATCATTTAATATATTCTTTTTTTTTTCCTGATTTTATTTTGTGTTGTTTTCCTGGTAGATGAAGTTTGTAGATCTATGGATGACCCGTTAGGATATGGGAAATCGCTTAGTCTTGTCATGATGTAAACAGGGCTAGGAAGAGGGGAGAGCTGGGAAGTTGAAAGGAAATGCTGCCAATGGCATTTTGACTATTTGGTTAACAAATGATGGGGTCAAGGTAGGTTTGGGGAGTTTTGTGTGTTCTCTTTAAAACATTTTCTAGATTCTGGCATATTATTGACAGAAATGGATTAACAATAAGAACATCAGGCTCAAAACAAAAGTTTGGAAAGGCATAAAGTCAACAGTAAACAGATGAGGTCTTCTCTAGTGGTTTTGGCCATAGTACTCCTCCTGGTCCTTGTCTATACTGATCGCACACTGTACTCCAGAGCTGCAGAGCTAGCTCGGAGTCATTAGGGATGCATTAGGCAATCAGCATGCGATTTCCTTGGCTTACCTTTGGACCTTGCCATTTCTCATTTCTCTGCTTTTCGGTTACCTATTACAGAGCAACACCCCATCTCTTAACTCAGTAGTTTAATTTATTGTTATCTCCCATGGTCCTGTGAGTTAACCAGCTCAGCTGGGCCCTTGGGATCTTGAATGAGATTACAGTCAGATAGCAGTGGAGGCAGGAGTAACCAAGATAGGGTCTTCATCAGAAGTTGGAAAGCCAACAGCTGGCTGGTTCTCTCTCTCCACGAAGCCTGCCCGTATGGCTGCTTGGAGCTTCTCTATAATCTAGTCTCATGGTAATCGGATATTTCACATTGGACTGGCTTTCCCTGCACACATATTTTAAGAGACTCAGAACCTGCAAAATTTCTTCGAACTCAAATTAGAGATCATGCAAATTCACTTTCCCTGAATTTTTAAATTTTATTTAACTTTCTGTGGTACTGGGGATTAAAGTCAAGGGTGTTCTACCTTTTTTTTTTTTTGCAGTACCGAGGATTGAACGCAGGGGCGTTCTACCTCCACGCTACACCCCCGGCCCTATTTTTTTTTTATACTTTATT
The DNA here is from genome assembly GCA_004027185.1 of Glis glis. Lineage (NCBI taxonomy): Eukaryota > Metazoa > Chordata > Mammalia > Rodentia > Gliridae > Glis > Glis glis. The sequence continues at coordinate 13,585 of PVJS01025282.1, forward strand.
TTGAAACCGGGTCTCACGAAGTTGTGGAGGGCCTCACTAAGGAGAGAGAGAGAAAGAGAGAGAGAGAGAGAGAGAGAGAGCGCTGAGGCTGGCCGCGAACCCGGATCCTCCAGTCTCCGCCTCCCAAAGTATTGGGATTACAAGCGTGCGCCACCACGCCTGGTGGTATTCTACCTCTTGAGCTACATCCTCAGCCCTTTCATTATTTTTTATTTTGAAATAGGGTCTTGCTAAGTTACTTCATGCTGGCCTTGAAACTGTGATCCTCTTGTCTCAGCCTCCCAAATTCTGAGATTACAGGTATGTACAAATGCAGCCAGCACTTTCCCTGAATTTTATTGTTCAACCCAGGTTCTAGCCAACCCAGGTTCAAGTAAGGGCACCGTACAAGGGCATGAAAAGAAGGAAATGTAGTTCATTGGAGGTGGGGTGGGGAGGGCATCTTTGAAGGCAACCAGTACCCCCTTTGCCAAAAGGTAGTCTTATACCTATTACAGTGGTAGTATAAACATAGTCCTTACCTTACCTATAATACAACTGTTATTCCACTGCACAAAGCACATCTAGGAAACACAAACACACCAAGATACTTCCTAGATGGTGAAAATATGTGGCTATTGATCAGACACACACACACACACACACACACAGACATACACACACACACACACCACACAGACACACACACACAGACACACACATACACATACACACACATACCACACACACACACACACACACACACACAGACACACACACACACACACACACTTTTTTTTACTGGGGATCACACCCAGGAGCATTGTACCTCTAAGATACACTCCCAGGTTCCCCTCTTTTTTTCTTTCTTTCTTTCTTTTTTTTTTGAAACAGGGTCTTGCCAAATTGCTGAGGGTCTTATCTCACTAACTTATTGAGGCTGGTCTCAAAGCTATGATCTTCCTGTCCCAGCCTCCCAAATACTGGGATTATCCGTGTGCACCTCCATGCCAGGCAATAAAACATCTATTTTTAACTAAGTATTTCTGATATTGAATGAGTATCATCCACTAATAGAATTACCTTGGTTGGCTTTTACACACTTGTACCTGTTAGAAGTCAACACTAACCAAAATATTCCTGGATTCAATAATGGATTAAGAAATGTTTTCACTGAGCCAGATGTGGTGGCACATGCTTATAATCCCAGTACTTAGAAGGCTGAGACAGGAGGATTTCAGGTTCGTGGCTAGCCTCAGCTACTTAGTGAGGCCCTCCGCAACTTAGTGAGACCCTGTTTCAAAATAAAGAATAAAAAAAAATAGGGCTGGGGATGTAGCCCAGAGGTAGAATGCCCCTGGGTACTGCAAAAAAAAAAAAAAAAAGGAAATGTTTTCACTGTTCTAAGATGGTTAGTACATAATTACTGTCACTAGGGCTATTTTATTTGAATTAATTCTTGGCCAAATGTATTGATAGCTCTCACCCTCTCTCCACTCAGGGCTTCTTTTGGTTTCATAGTGACTGTTCTGAAATCTAAGAAAGATGGGTAAAGAATAATGGAAAGTTAACAGATCACTCAGTACTATTCATCTCGATACTTTTTTTTTTTTTTATTTGCGGTACCGGGGATTGAACGCAGGGGCGTTCTACCTCCGCGCCACACCCCCGGCCCTATTTTTTATACTTTATTTTGAAACCGGGTCTCACAAAGTTGCGGAGGGCCTCACTAGGTAGAGAGAGAGAGAGAGAGAGACAGGGAGAGAGAGAGAGGGAGAGAGAGAGAGAGAGAGAGCGAGCTGAGGCTGGCCGCGAACCCGGATCCTCCGGTCTCCGCCTCCCAAAGTACTGGGATTACAAGCATGCGCCACCACGCCCGGCTCCATCTCAATACTTTCTAATCCTTGGTGTAGTAAGTCGTGTGTTGCTCTCTATAGTAATTATAGAATGTTTTGTTTATTGAAAGGAGAGTAAATTAATTTTGTTGTTATTGTTCAATCATTTATTTATTCAATCAACAAACATTTGTTGAATGCCTATGGTGAGCCAGGCCCTGTGCTGGGTAATAGAGAGAAGGGACAATTGGCTGTTATGGTTGGATTTTGTTTTCACCAGTAGAAATAGTAGCAATTCAAATGCTAGCTATATAACTTCACATTTTCAGATATTTGTGCACTGGAGAAAACTGTGTTACAGAATAATAGTCACAGCATTGATTAAGCCCACCTTGTGTTTTTTATTTGATTTAATCCCCCAGGAGGCCATAGCATAAAGGTAACCTTATTATCTCAGTTCTGTATGGGTTAAAACTATGACTCAGAGAAGTTAAATGACATTTCAAAGGTCACTTAATGAAGAAATGGTAGAACCTGGATTTGAACCTTACAGTATAAAGCTGCATTAGAAAAATACCATTGCAAAAAAAAAAAAAGAAAAATACCATTGCCTAAATTTCCCAATTCTGTCTTTTAAGAAATGTTTTCATTGTTCTAAGATAGTACATAATTACTGTCACCAGGACTATTTTATTTGAATTAATTCTTGGCCAAATGTATTGATAGCTCTCACCCTTTCTGCATTCAGGGCTTCTTTTGGTTTCATAGTGACTGTTTTGAAATCTAAGAAAGATAGATAAAGAATAATGGAAAATTACCTTCATTGAAACTTTATGCCCGCCATCAAGCTTAATTTGAAAAGAGTGCTAAATTGCTGTGGCTTGGAGATTAAAAAAATACAACTAACCTCTTATTAGCTATCATGAATTCCAAAACCAGTAGCACTTCTAATATGGCTGGCCCAGGAAAAAGATGACGCCTCGTCTAGGGGGGGTCTCACCAGGCAATGGGAGAGACAGTGTTTGTACTGGCAGTACACTCTGACAAGGGACGCCCACAGTAGGGACACCTTGCTTAAGATGGTGAGCAGAAGCTGCGGGGGTGCTAGGAAGACTCGGATTGTAGACATCAGTCCTGAGCAGAAGAGGAGGAAAGGCTGTATTTAGAGAGAACACCCTATGTAAAGTACAGTCTCAGAGTTTAAGGGATTCCAGGGACTGAAGTAATTCTATGATGGGCAGGCAGGGTGGGTGTGAAAGGGCAGCCAAGAGTTGAGACTGACCACAAGCCCCAGGGGTAGGTCATTGCATCCCAGGCCTGTTATTAGGTGTGACTGAATGCTAAGTAGTGTAGATTCTGTGTTTTAGATGTGAAAAACCAGATTAATGTTCAGACTTTACTCCTCTTAAGCCTTGGCTTCCCCGCTGTTCTTCACAGAGCTAGGAAACCATTCTACTGCTTGGGAATAGTTTTCAATGTGGACCAGGCATTGTAAACGGCTTCCCTCTGTTTCTCTGCATTTACAGTGTGGATGACAGCCAGGCTGATCAGGTGAAGCAGCAGGTGTCATATCATCTTAATATTAGATGAGCCACTCATTTGTTCATTCACATATGCATTTATCCAAGGAAAACAAATTCATTCTCTACCTCATCAGTTCTATGGATTCAGATTGCTGGACATTTAGGTAACGTTCCTAGGGGACGGGTGCACAATTACGAAGAAGCGCTACAGACGGCTTACTTCATCATGACAGTTTCAATGCCTTGTTTACTTTTGAACCTAATTCTGCAAGCTCTTTTGAGGGTGGGCGGGTCATCAGTTCTAGACACAAATGGCTGTATATGTAGGTAACGTTTCCAGGGAATAGATGTGCGGTTATGAAGAAGTGCTAGAGACTGCTTACATCATCCAGGCAGTTTCAAAACCCTTTACTTACTTTGGAGCCTAATTCTCCACTATTCTGAAGGTGGGGGTGGGGAAGGAGTTGGAGGCCTCTCAAGAGTCCCAGATGAGGATGCCCTGCTAATATTTTCCTCATTGCCAACATAAGCAGGGTGGAGCCTCTAGAGCAGGCCTGAGTTCTAGAAAGAAGAAGACAGTGTAACAAGGAAATGAGAGCCTCGCTCCTGGGCACTGAGTCCTACCAGCTGCAAAGAGCTCAGCGGTCCAGGTCCCTCCCTGGGCGGGGCTCCCTCTCCCCCAGTGAGAACCAGTTAGTCCCTGAGAGGATTAAAGAGTGGAAAGAACTGCACAAGGGAACGCGGGACACTCAGTCGCTTTCCTTGCGAGTCCCACTTCTCCCTTCTTGGAAGCCCTGACAAAAAGCAGCGGACACCGGTGCACTCCACAGCGCGTCTCTGAGAGTTCTGGGCACCGCCCCTGCTCCCCGGGTCCCAGTTTCACAAGCTCAACTCAAGGGCAGGCCCTCCCTCTCTCTCTTTCCCCCCGCCTTCCACCTGACAGGGACCATAAATAACTGAGGCTCCCAGTGTTCCCAGCAGGGAACAAAGTTGAAAGTTTGCCTGGAGCTCCCGGCCACTCCCCACCCTGGGCCACTTCTTTGTTTTCTTCAATGTTTTCCCTCTACCTGGGTTGGCTGTTTCTTCATTCATATTTGAGAAGAGTTGCCTCCTAATTAAATGCAGCACCTCGCGCTTTCTCTCTCCGTTTAAGGCTCAGTTACCCAGTTAGGCACGGAGCACTGGTATCAAATTACAGAAAATCTACACCGGAGCAGTCCTCATATTTACATACAAATAACTCGTGGGCTTGCATTGATGTCACCATTCGGTCCTGCTAGAGGCTTGCCAGAGGAGTTCTTAATCCAATCAGAAGGCGGTTTAAAACGATGTCTGCGGAGTGATCAAAAGGATTTTAATCTCAATTAAGTGTTGCCAGATTTTTTTTTTTTTTGGTCCGAAATCTTGAAAATCTTCACACTCTGATGAGCGGGAAAAGATGTGTAATTCCTCAGTTGCCTACGAGGAGACGGAGATGCTAAGGGAAACTCGGCAGCCGTGGTGAAGAGTGGATCCAACACAGGGATTGGTTTGCTTGGGGCTGGTTTGGAGGCTGATTCTAAATCACTGCCTAAGGAATTCCTGGAAACATCAGGAAAACATTTGATCAGCCCCGCCTGGTGGAAATGGCTTTACCACAGCGTAAGATCTTTCTTTAAGTCGTTCTTGCCGGGTGCTGGTTTTGTTTCGGTGCAAAGAGCCCAGCTGCAAATAGTTACCTAACATAATCTCTTAGTGCTGGGTAGCAGTAGAAAGTTGATATGTTGAGTTTTTACATTTGCAAAAAACAAAAACAAAAGCAAAAAACAGTAGTTGACGTGTATTTTTAGACTTGATTGGTAGTTTAAAAGCTGAGCTTTAGTGGTTTCCTGACTTTAAATGAATGGAAATTGTAAACGGTGCTGAAGGAAGGAATGGGAAAGTGGAACTGTGGCGGATGAATCACTTAGCTTTGAGAAAATGCACCCTGCACACTTGTGAAATCTCTTTCAGCCAGCCAAGCTTGTATCCAGAAAGGGAATAAAGGCCATTTAAAAAAAAAAAAAGCGATAGAGTTTGCCTGGGTGTGGAAGGAACTTTTTCTCAGCCCATGCTACATTTTGAGAAGGATGGGAAACATCCCAGAGGGGAAACTACAATTGAAAAACCTGCCCTGTCACTCTTGGAATGTGGTTTTCCGTGTGAGGTCATGTTGGGCATATGGAGCTAGTAAAAGTACTTTACGTGATTAACTCTTTGTATTGATAGTTAAAGAACAATTTATACACTTCTTTCAAACTGCGGAAGCCCCCATTTTATCTCCGTAGAAGACCGAGTTGCTTTCCAAGTAGATTTTTCCAGCAAGGGGACAGCTGGGCTGAGTTGTTAATTTGATAGGTTTAGAAACAGTTCAAAATTAATGTGTCCCAAGGTCCACCAAAGGAGCAGTTATAGCTCACATAAATAACTTGCAAGTTTCTGACGTAAGCCCCAAATTGAAATCCTGTGTGAGAAAACAGTTTGGTTTCTTTAAAATGTCAGTTCCCTTCCCACATATAATTTTGAGAACAGTAATGAAGAGGTAGCTCTTATTTTGCCGTCCATGTCCGTTCAAACAAGCTGCCCTCATCATAGGTGAGCCAAGGAAAATTCTGACATAAAAGACCCACCTTTCTGGGCAGCCAGGGCTTAATAAGGGGGAGGAAGGAATTTGGAGTCATGTTTTAAAATTGGTACTTCACACTTGGAGCTGGATCTGCCACTTCAATTCACTCTTGAAATTGTACTAACCTCTACCTATACTCCCCCCCTTATAAATGGCAGTTATAAAAATTATGCAGGGGATAGAGGAAGAGGAATCAGAGATAATGAGCCATTTGCTGATGACCAAAGGAGTGGTCTTCTCCGCAACTGACACATGTTTAGACAGGAGCCTTCTGATTTTTTATTTGCTTTGTACATCTGCAGGTGAAGATGCAATGACAGGGGACACAGACAAATATCTCGGGCCACAGGATCTTAAGGAGCTGGGCGATGATTCCCTGCCCGCAGAGGGTTACATGGGCTTCAGTCTTGGAGCCCGGTCTGCCAGGTACTTTATCGATGCTGATTTTCATAGTTAATTTACAACAACCATGATTCCTCATAAACCAACATCATTTTCATTTTCCACATTGTCCCAGAATGTGCTCTGTGGACAAGGATGTGAATTTGGTGAAATGTTCGCAACGCAAACCTTACGTGCTCGGCTATTTTCTCTCGTGGTTTTTCAGTCCTTAATTTCATGTGATGAAACATGTTAATTGTGTGTTCTTTCTTTCCCACACTTTGCAGTCATGCTTCAAGCATAGTAACAAATAAGCTCACTGGCAGAACCAGTCTGGGTCACATGTTTCAAAGTTAAATTTTGCTCCACCTTAAAAGAAAATCTTACTTGCAAATAAGTAAGAATATGTGTATAGATTGCTTGCTGTTCTTTGGTATTGAAAGAATTAATTCATGATTGAAACTTAGAGCATCCTGGAAAAAATTATATGTATTAAAATTGCCTAAGTGTAGACTATCTTTTCTGAACCAATTCCATTATTTGGTTTCCAAAGGGACCTGTTAGGAGTAGAGCAGTGACTTACCAAAAGTCACAGACAGGAGTGGTGGTAAATTCAATCCTGACAACTGAAGCATAAAACTTTTGTATGCAGAAAATCTTGACTCAAACTTTTCTTACACTACTGCAAGGAAACAGGACCTTGTTCAGAATCTGGATACTTCTTTTTCCCTGGTGTGGATTAACAGGCGATTTGCTGACAGTCAAGTTATTTTAAAGCTAATAATTAAACCTTGTAAGCCAGAGCCCTTAGGGCATTTTCCTATAGTTTAAGAATCTGTTGTAAAAAGTTTCATTGTCTCCTCATAAATGGCACTTCCCACAAAGTAAACCTTGGAGTTTATTCCCAGTGTGGTTGGTGTGGCCAGTTTAGATATTGAACTGATTGTCTTCCAGTTAGTCTTTTTTTAAATAGAATTTCAAACCTCATAGAACTTTGTAGAAACTTTGTCTTTATAAATGTTCTTGTAAAAGGCCTTAAAATCCTATTGCAGCAGGTGTTACTAACAAGAGGAAAACTAACTTTAAAAATGTGCAAGGTTGCGGGTGACCACAGAGAGCAATAGGTTACAACTGATATGCAGAATCCCAAAGGGTCTCAAGATTCTTTATTCTCTTGTTTAGAATTCCATAGCTTTGCTAATGCAATAATTAGGTTATCTTCCTCACATTTTGTGAATCAATCAATTAGTATGTAGCAAATTGTAGCAGCTGACATCTAGTGAAATATGAAACCAGAATATTGGTTCCTAATTTTTTTCTTAAGATAATTCCAGGGATTTACACTTCTTATTTTGATTGCACCATTATTTGTTGCTATTATATGTAACTCATTTTTCTTTTACATTGGCAACTCATGTTATGCTCAGAGGCAAAGAATTTTATAAAACTATAAAGCCAGTGTTTTTAAAAGCACATTGTTAGAGTATTATCAAGTAAATTATTCTGAGTGTAACATTTAAAAAGGAATACATTAAATGTGTAATTCATTCAACCATAACTTACTTTTTTCTTTTTTCCCCTGTCTGATTGTTTTGCATTCTATTTCTACTGTTTTTTTTTTCTAAAAAATACTTTAAAAATAGTCCCAAGATAAGGTAAGAAGACATGGCGCTTTGATGGTGTTTCTCTTCCCTTCCCTTCCCTGGCTCATTTTCTTATTTTTATTTTCTTCAGCATTGTGATGTGATGTGCTTTGATGTGCTGCAATGTGCTTTTTTCTTTTTTTCCTGCTCAGCTTTAGAAAACCAGTTTTGTGATTCTGAGAAAATTAGCAAGAAGCTAAACATATATGAAGAAATGATTGACTACTTAAGGAATTTCTTTCCCTTAACAAATTTTGTGTAGTGCATGAAGTAGCTAAAAAAGCTTCAGTGGGTTTAAAGAAACTCTGGATTTGAAGGGCTGTTTGTTTGCTGGTTGCTGTCTTGAGTTGTGCTAGACATACTAGTATAATTTTAGAATTCTGAGGCATGTTTTTCTAACACTTCCCGCATTTAACACTTACACTTAGCTATACTGATGGCTACAAATAATATAGTTGACCTTAGTTAAAAACTATTTAGTGCTTTCCAGACCCCCCCAAGCAAATAATCGATAATTTTAGTATCTGAAAGTACTTTGATGTATTAAGAATTGAGAGTGGAGCTTCATGCATTTAATGGGCTCCATTTGTCTCAAGTAGTTGGTCTGGAATGATCAGGAATAGGAACTTTAGACGTCATATAAAATGAACACTACTCTAGATCTTTCTGTCAATAGCTCCCAGTTCATGCCTCTGCTCTGCAGTTGCCACTCATATATAAATTAAAAGAAGGAATGTTGAAAAAGCATTGAAAAATCTCATATATATTTAAAAACTGAAATTAAAGTGAATATGTAATTTTTTTAAAAAAACCTTTACACATTTGCTCTCATATGCAGTAAAACCGTCTCACCTACCACCAGTATTAACATATCATTTGGCAGGAATCATAATTGGAAGAAAAGAATGCCTGATACAGAGAGTATAGCTTCCCAGTGCCTCTCAAATCACATCTGTGGAGTAAAATGGAACATACTATTTGTACTTAGAAGTCATACTGTCTATAGGTGTAGCCACTAGCCACTTAGGGCTATTTAATTGCAAATTAGTTAAAATTAAGTAAAATGTAAAAGTCAGTTCTTCAGCCACAATGGCTACTCTTCATGTGCTCAGTAGCCCCCGGTGGCCAGCGGCCACTGGTATTGGACAGCACGGATTTAGCACATCCCCATCATAGTGCAAGGTTCTATTGGACAGTGTTGAGTTAGGAAAAATTCCTGCTCTCTGGAAGTTCCTACTGTATTTGAGAGAAGTTAGGTGACCAGAAACAGGAGTAAAAGAAAGAAATGCTTGCAACTAAAACAAGGAGGGAAAGGAAGAGTTGCAGGCACACGTTTAGGCACAGTGGGCCTGGCCATGCCAGTGGTGAGAGCCATGTGGCTCACTGGGTAAATCCTAAGAGTCATTTAGTGCATATTTGCTGAATATACTAATAATGGTTACTTTTGAGTCAGAGGTCAGTTTGAGATTCTGGTGAACAGTAGGGCTCTAATCCTAGAAGAAAGTAGCCACCCATCTATGTGGATGCAGGATAATGCCTGTAATGTCAGAGGCCTCTGTATCTTGATATGAGAATACCCACTTTCAGATAATCTATGTGTTAGAATAGTAAGCAGCAGAGGAAAAGAAATCATTTTGTGCAAAGCAAGGAATCATTTCTTATTTACCTCATCTTTGCTCTTTTCCCTGTCCACTATACATAAGGCAAGGCCAAAGCAAGGTCCAACTGGTTGGACTGGTAAAGATATGATAAACTGTCTGGGTTTAAATGTAGGTTATCAGTTATGTGTTCAGTGTAAAGAAGAAGCAAAAGGTGCTACCTTCCCATCGTCCTTGTCCCTGCATCAAAAAGAACACCAAAAGAAAAAGGGCCAGTTGTGGGTACCCCATTGCCAACTCTAGACTTCAGCTTAGTAACCAAAGAAAGACAGAATTGTACAGGACATTTGAATATTTCTTTGAGGCCAGGAAGATGGCAAAGAGGGCCATGCAGGCAAATTCATAACACTTCTTCCTTCTCGATATTTTCCATGAGTAGCAGCTACAAACCAGAGCTCTCCATATGTTACACCTGTATCTGTTTTCCAAAGACTTATAAACAGACACATTCACAGCTGGCATAATTCTAATCAAGGCAGGTAGACATGGACCAGAAAAAGAGGAGACTCTAACATACAGTCTTACCCTAAAAAATTAAAAATAAAAAAAAATAAAAAATCAATCAGTTGTCTAGAGGTTCTTATGTTCTTGTCAATGTCGTGTTGGTTCAGCTTCATAGTGAAACATCCAAAGTTTTCATGCATTTCATCTTCTCACAGATTTAATACCAATTGGCCTAATTTTAAACAAAACCTGACCATAAGGTTATATATGTTTAAGACATTGACTCAAATATAATTTTGTTTTTGATGATGTCCTTTCAAAAAAACATTTATCGATATTTTTAGCCATCTTGCCTGTTCTTAAAGTTGCATGCATTAATTTTCTTTTATCCATCTCATCATCATCATCTACCACTGTTGAATGGTTAACTGTAAATACAACAGCCTCCGCTCCTTCAGTTCGGATAGGTCTTACACCTTGAACAGAAGCTCCTATGCACGCGACAGCATGATGATTGAAGAGCTCCTGGTGCCATCCAAAGAGCAGGTATGCATTCTTAAAATATTATTTGATTGTAAAATTTCCATGCGTATAATTGAATCAAGCCCTGTGTCCTATAACAAAAACATGTTTTTCTGCATGTTTGATTTTGCATTTGTAAATCTTCTGGTACTGTCCTGTTAAAGAAAAGAATCAGTTATGCCATACTCAGAAATATCCCTCTCTTCTGCAGTGAGTCCCTCAAATGCCACAGAGGGGAAATCAAAATCCTAGGAAAAGTGTAGATGCCTTTCTAGTCCCTAGGTCGAATCTATTTCATGATTTTTAAAGGCAGAGTTGATAGTAATTGTTAGCCAAAGTTGCTGACATTACTTATACGAATGTTCTATTTTGCTAAGCAAAGTATGCATGTTGGAATTTGTTAGAATTATTTTCAATATGTAGCTCAAGATTAGCCTGGTCATTTTTTTGATTCCTTAGCTTCAAAGCTGCCTGTGACAGGCCTTCTCAAATGTGATAGTGTATTGCTTTCTCTCAGAATCTCTTCTAGATTCATTAAGTGTTTGTACAGCTTCTCCTTTCTAATTATTATGGTTGAATAGATATTGGGTTGATATAAGTCCCAGAAACATATTCCTGCTGCATGTGGACTCAGGATGGTTCTAGAATAATTTTTAGATATATACAATGCCTAGTTGTAAATGTGCACAGTAGAGATCGGTTGATGACAAAATTCTTTGGACCATAAAACTAACTTGAAGGTGGGTTGTAATATTTGAGCAACATAAATAATTGGTGAAATCATGCTAGACTTATTTATTCAACTGCACAATGAAGGTGAATCAAAGCTGATGAATAAGTGATCGTTACTTATGCCCAAGTTAGAAGTTATGCAATGGGTAGTCTTAGACTCTTGGAACTCCCACACAGCTGGTGATGCTAGTATCAGACATAGAGATGTGCATTGTACTTCACAGGGACCTGCAATGAATATTACTACTGTACAGTCTCTAGGCCATTCTTAGCAGGCAAGCCTTAAAAGAGGTGAATACAGAGTCCATTCAGTGTTTGGCCAGACAAAAGCAAAAACCTTTGTAAAATGATTGCAGTAATATGTCATGGGCTTAAGTGGGTGTTAGTGGTAGAGAAAGCCCTTGTCTCAAATAACGAAGCCAAGCTGTTCTGGGTAAGGTGTTGCCAGGTATTGTTTGAGATTTTCTGAAGAATTCTCATCTTGGTTGGCTGTGGTCATTATTCTAGTCTGGTAATCCTGCTCTATTTATGTTCCCCATTGATAGGAGATGTTAGTGGATATATTGATAACACTGAAGCATAGAAATACCTGTTGTTTTCCATGCCCCGAGGAAGGAAATCCCCAAAGCTTATAAAATTACAGGTGAAAGGAGAAACCTTGGGTATCAGTGACACTTTTTTCTTAACTAAAACCTGTGCTGAGGGATTCTTGATCAAATGTAATCATGGTTTATATTTCCAAATATATACCTGTTTTAAAGCAAGAGCCTGAAGTTGGGACCTCCATCACCATGGTCTCACCATTACTGTCTACACCACGAGCAGGTCGTCTGCCTCCCAGCTTCTGCACATCAACATTGCAGTAAACACACACGTTTGTGCTGTTACAAGGCCACAAACGGGCTTCTGAGGGTTCTCAGAACCTTGCCTGTTAGCTACACTCATGATGTGCTTATTCAGGTAATATGGAGGGCAGCATTTACTCAGAACTAAGGATTTATGAAAGGAAATAGCTGGGAGCATTTGAAAAGGTACTGGACACATATACTATTAGGAAATTGTTGTTAATTTCCTTAGCATTGACAATAGTATAGCCATGCAGGAAAATATCTCTATTGTAGGTGTATGTATGCTGAAGTTTTCAGGAATTAAGTCATTATTAAATCAGCTTTTAGCTGGGCCTGGTGGCGCATGCTTGTAATCCCAGTACATGGGAGGCTGAGACAGGAGGATCGCAGGTTCTCGGCCAGCCTCAGCTATTTAGTGAGGCCTTCTGCAACTTAGTGAGACCCTGTTTCAAAATAAAAAATAAAAATAGGGCTGGGGGTGTAGCTTGGAGGTAGAAAGCCTTTGGGTTCAATCTCCACTACTGCAAAAAAAATAATAAATAAAAAATAAAAAAATAAATCAGCTTTTTATTTTTCAAATATTTCATCTAAAAAGAGAGGGAGAGAGAGCAAATAAGGCAAAATGTTAATTGTTAAATCTAAGTATAGGATATATGGATTGTTTGGGGGGGGGTAATGGGGATTGATACCAGGAGGTTTCTAGTATTGATCTACACCTCCAGCTTTACTAATTACTTACTTACTTACTTAATGTATTTTTTTTGAAATAGGGTCTTGCTAATTGCTGAGGTTGTCCTCAAATCTGTGATCCTCCTGTCTCAGCCTCCCAAGTACTGGGATTATAGGCATGCACCAATGCACCTGGCTATATTGATATTCTTTACACAGTTTTTTTCAACTTTATTTATAGGAACACATTGAAAATAAAAACTTGAGGAAGAGGGAATACAAATTCTTAAAAAGAGGCATGCTAACTGAAGGCAGGGAAAAGGCTAATTCCTCAGAAGAGAGGCTGTCAGAAAGGAGAATCTCCTTACACTGTGCAAGACTAGTAAGAAGCATTCACTTCAGAAGTACATGGAAACACTTCAGATTAGAACTAAATGACAAAAACTTACTAGCTTCGTGCTTCTAACTCTGTATTTATAAATTTCAACACATAGTTTCTCCAGAGTAGCCATTTTGTTGAAAAGCATGAAAGAAGTCTTAAATGTTTAGAATTCTTAAAGCAATGATACATCGCTTTCTGTTAGATTTAAAACTACCCTATCATTGCCCAGTTAAAATTGTTTTGTCAAATAAGGGTGGAAAAATGAGCAAACATTAACCTTTTGTGTGCCTCTCTTTTCAACAAGAGCAGCCCCACTCACGCAAAGCATAGCTGCTGCTCCATGGTCCTGTTCACTGGGCAGTTCACACATTAATCACAGTTAAAGTACAGTTGTGATCTGGCATGATTAGTGTAGTCCTTCCAGGCCCGGGTTCCTAGGGGCCCGTGCTGGGAGAAGGCAGGTGTGGATGCTATAGCTGGGGAGGGGGTTCAGAAAAGGTATATACATCCCCATTCCCTGTGGTGCCTTAATCCTGATTAGTCTATAAATTGCTTCATAAACCCCTGGATAGGCAAGAGTGGAATTTTTTTATTGTGATATTGGGTTATCCAGGAATTCACTATTCCCTTTACTCTATGTAAGATCTGACATATCTCAACCCAACCTGCTTATGAGAATGAGCTAGAGAACTTTTTAAAAGTCAGTTGCTCAGCTCTTGACTTGATCGGCCTGCGTAGGGCCTGGACACGGGATTTTCAATGCACCCAGAGTTTAATACCACTGATTCATAGTCAGAGTTCTTAACTGTGGTGCACATGGGAATCACCCAAGATACCTACGGGATCAGATTCTTCATGGCTGGCATCCTGGACATGTGATTTTTTTTTAAGGTTCCACAGCTGGCTGTAGGATGCACCTCTAGTTAGGAACCGCTGGTTGCAGAAAACTGACTGGAAGCTTTATGTGCGGTCTGACCTCTGTATCCTCGGTGCCTACAGATTCAAATGCATGTATGTTCCTCTCACTCAGAACCTCATTATATGTGATTACAATGGACCAATAAAAGTATGTTTTAAGCCGGGCGTGGTGGCGCACGCTTGTAATCCCAGTACTTTGGGAGGTGGAGACCGGAGGAT
>PVJS01025283.1:0-27983 GCA_004027185.1 Glis glis
TGGCTTCTCTGACTCTCCCCAGTGGAGGCCTGGCTTCTCTGACTCTCCCTAATGGAGGTGTGGCTTCCCTGACTCTCCCCTGTGGAGGCCTGGCTTCTCTGACTCTCCCTAATGGAGGCGTGGCTTCTCTGACTCTCCCCAGTGGAGGCCTGGCTTCTCTGACTCTCCCTAATGGAGGTGTGGCTTCTCTGACTCTCCCCAGTGGAGGCGTGGCTTCCCTGACTCTCCATTGGAGTCGTGACTACTCTTACTCCAGTGGATGCCGGCTTCCCTGCCTTTTTCCAAAGAGGGCGTGTCTTCTGATTGGTTAATTCCCCTAGGGGTGACTGTCTTTCACTCTTTCCTCTCCTCTGCTAGCAGCCAGTCTTCAGGACCTGCAACTGTGCTGGATCCTGTCACCCCTTCCCCTGCAGGAAGGTAGGTGGTTTGGGATTTCCAGCCAATTCAAGTAGTTGGAAAGGAAGCGGGAGGGATGAGGCTTGGGTTTACTACAGAGCCCAGCTGTGGTGGGGTCCTCATCTGCATTCCAGTCTTAGGCTCATCAGCAGTACGAACAATGTGGCTTTGACCATCTCTCTGGTTTCTGCATCTACATCACCACTGGTTCCCAACTCCGAGAAGGAACCAGGGTGTGCAAAATTATCATCACCAGGCGAGGTGGCACAAACCTGTAATCCTAGTACTGAGGAGGCTGAAACAGGAGGATCACAGATTCAAGGCCAGCCTCAGCAATTTAGCAAGACTGTTTCAAAATAAAAAATAAAAAGGGCTGGAGGTATAGCTCGGAGGTAGAATGCCCCTGGGTTCAATCCCCAGTACCAAAATACAATAAAGTAAAATAATTATCATCCCTTGGACTTTTCCTGCATGTGGCTAGGCTGGTGGTGGCTTCAGCTGCCACACACATCTCACAGTTCAAATGCCTGGACATGTGCTCCCAGGAGATTTGATGTCCCTCCCTCTGTCGGTTTTGTTTTTTTTGGTTTTTTGTTTGTTTGTTTGTTTCCTGTAGCACTGGGGATTGAACCCAGGGGCATTCTACCTCTGAGCTATACCCCCAGCCCTATTTTATTTTTCATTTGGAAACAGGGTCTCGCTAGGTTGATGAGAGTCTCACTACTTGCTGAGACTGTCCTTGAACCTGCGATCCTCCTGTCTCAGCCTCCCAAGTACTGGAATTACAAGCGTGTGCCACCATGCCCGGCCCTCCATGGGTTTTTAATGGCCAAACCTTAGCAACTACACCTAGTGAGAGAGGTGAGGGACCTGAACTCTCCATCAGTGTCTAATTCTAAACCAAGGTTCCAACTTCCTCCTCAATGACACTGTCACTGCTACTAATAACAAACAATGCAACACAAATTCCATCTTGTCTGCCACCATTTCTCTCCTTGCTGAACACCCAAGTGTCTCCCCATCCGTGCATGCGCAGGGGCTTCATGCTTCTGCAGTGACACCCACCACATGCTGCGCTATGGTAGTACTCATGGCCGCTCTACTACTCGACGCTAGGCCACGTAAGGGCAAGACACCCTTCTGGTCATGGCTGGTCTTTAGGACAGTGTGCTGGCGCAAGTTTGTTCAGTAGAAAAAATGTCACCTCTTGTCAGAGGTTATTTAAAGAGCTTAGCATTACAGCTCCGTGCAGCCATCCTGGGGGAAATATCCTTTACCACCCAGAAATTGTGAATTGCATTTCAGATGAAAGCTCTTGATTAAAACAGGCCTTGCTGGCAAAGCCACCTCATGCCACTGGCTGCGAAGTGTTGCCAGGGTGTGAAAATGAGCCAGGTCCCATCCGGCTTTTGGATTTCAATAAACATCAGTACTCATATGTTTAAAACTGAAGCAAATCCCTCAAAAGATCTTAGACTGTGTGACCGTGAAGATGAGAGACACTGCTGATCGGAGGGCTGGCGAGGCTCGCAGCGCCTCTGAGCTCTTTGATCAAGGCTGCAAGGGGCTGAGAGTCTCCCTGTGGGAAGTCAGCCTGCAGGTTCTGCGCTCCGATCCAGCCCTCTGGTGTTGATGAGGAAGCTGAGATGGGAGGATGGGTGATGGGGTCAGTGACTTCACAGCTAGCCAGTTGAGTCGAGTCAGAACATACATCCCTCTGGTTGCAACCAGGACCTGGCTGGATCTCTGCAGGGAAGCTGAGTTCATCAGAACCGGCTGCTGAGGGAAGCCAGGACAGCTCAAGCACAAGACACCACGATCAGCGCTGTTATGGAGGTGACATTCAAGGTGAGGCCAAGGCCGGAAAAGCGGGGCACAGCTACACAGCAGACACCTGAGCTGACCAGAGGCATGTGGTGAGGCAGTGACCATCTCGCAGATCGCTTGGGATGGACTGCAGACAGAGCATGGCATTTTATCAGAACCATGAGCTCGATCAATTGCTTTCTAAATAAATTACAAATTGCTAACCCTTGCTTTTCTTGTTACCCTTATTTCCTAGTGACCCCTGCCAGGTTTCCTTCTAAGAAAGAAATTATAATATGGTGGCGTTCAAGTTTTGGGCCACAGAAAGGAAGATGTAGCCCCTTATAGCCACATTGGAGAAAGAAAAATAAGCTATAAGTACACAAAATTGAATGCATGTATGTTTTGGAATACTATACGGCTATGAAAAATAAGGGAGAGCTGGCACCATTTTAAGAACACATATATTGTTCTGTGAGTGACAGAAGTCAGGGCTGGGGGTATAGCTTGGGGGTAGAGTACCAGAATGATGATGCTTTGAGAGGATATGGCTTGGAAAATGTCAAGACAAACCAGGCCAGGAGATGGGTGGGTGCTGCTGTGGCATAGCATACACCTGTCTAAGGCACCTTCAGTCATCAGCACCACAAGGCAGCACTGCCAGCCAGCCAGAAAGGCCCTGAACATGCCTGACAGTATGCTAGAGACTCAGAGAGCCATTCCAAGTTCTGTCCTGGGGCTACAGGGGTTGCTCAGTGGCAGAGTGCTTGCACAATGGGCACAAGGCCCTGGGTTCCATTCCCAGCAACAGAAAGAAAAAAATCAGTTATGAGCTTTAAGAATGTATTGCACAACCTACCACAGGGTTTAAGAAATGTGCCTCTGGTTCTGTTTCACTTCATTTTCTGTAGTAAAAGATCCTTTTTATTCAGTGACCTGACCTTAGTAGATAAAGTCAACTGAATAAAAAGCCTGGAGGCCAGCCTCAGCAACTTTGCGAGGCCCTGCTTCAAAATAAAACAGAGGAAAGGGCTGGGGTGTAGCCTGGAGGTAGAACGCCCCTGGGTTCAATCCTCAGTACCTTCCAAAACAATGACAATAATAGTAACATTACTTGTCTTGACTCTCAAGAGAGAGACTGCATTCACATAATTTTATTTTATTTTATTATTTTTTTTTTTTTTGCGGTACCGGGGATTGAACCCAGGGGTGTTCTCCCTCCACGCTGCACCCCCGGCCCTATTTTTTTTATATACTTTATTTTGAAACCGGGTCTCACGAAGTTGCAGAGGGCCTCACTAGGTAGAGAGAGAGAGAGAGAGAGAGAGAGAGAGAGAGCTGAGCCAGGCGTGGTGGCGCACGCTTGTAATCCCAGTACTTTGGGAGACGGAGACCGGAGGATCCGGGTTCACGGCCAGCCTCACATAATTTTAAATACAGTATATTGGCCAGGTACATGCCTATAATCTTAGTACTTGGGAAGCTGAAACAGGAGATCCCAGGTTTAAGACTAACCTCAGCAATTTAGTGAGACCCTGTTTCAAAACAAAAAATAAAATCAGACTAAGGGTATAGCTCAGAGGTAGAATGCCCCTGTGTTCAATCCCCAGCACCACACACACACATACACACACATACACAGTAATAATAATAATAATAATAATAATAATAAAGTATAATTATATGATTGTTCTTTTATCATTTATTATTAAATACTGTTTTAAATCTCTTTCAGTGTCTAGTTTAAAAATTAAACTGTGTCTTCAGTATGTATGTATGTATGGGAGAAAGTACAGTATATAGATAACCTCATAGTAAGTGGGTTTTTCCAACTCAAAGAGCAGCTCAGATGACATTCAAATCTCCCCTTTATTCATGCCTTTATTTTTTTCTGTTTTTTTTTATTTATCATGAGATTTGAGGTCTTACTGGTCTAACTTTATTTTATTTTTGTTTTGAAATTTACTGGGGCTTCAAAAAAGTCATCTAGAAAATAAATAGTTGGTTTATTAGAATTTTTTAAACTTTTTTTTTATGCTGGGGATTGAACCCAGGGGCATTCCTCCTCTGAGCTACACCCCCAGCCCTTTTTATTTTTTATTTTGAACAGGGTCTTACTAAGTGGTTGAGGGTTTTGCTAAGTTGTTGAGGCTGGCCTCGAACTCATGATCCTCCTGTGTCAGCCTCCCAAGTACTGGGATTGTAGGCATGAGCCACCACACCCAGCTTAGTTGACTATTTTTAAGATTAACTGAGAAGAGCATAATTTTATCATAAAGGTATTATCCTTAGACTACAGAACAATCGCCAACATCCTGGAAGCTGTGGGAATACTGTTACTATAGATCCAACTAATGCTGAATGTGCTCCTTTTAAAATGAGAAAATAACCTTCAGCGCCTCTAAAATGTAGAGTTTGGCATTTTACTAAATTTCATAGGGAGAAAATGTAATGAGTCAATAAACCCAATTTGGAGGCTGGTTATTGTCACATAAATTAATTTGCCTGCTAAATGATCGGATTCACACCCACCTTTCCCCCACCATCTGCCTCACAACAAAGTTGGCATTGTACTCCTTTGAGGACGGACTGTAAAAATGTCATTATTTAAAGGCTTATTATCCACCAAGTCATGTTAAATTCCAATTTCCCTATGCTTGCAGGCTGACCAGGTAAAGAACATAATTTGAAATTTTCAAAACAAAACAAAAAAATGTCTATGGCAGTCGCAGACCCTAGGCATTTCTTTCTCCTGGGCGCTGGTCCAGAGGAACAGTGACACCATGACCTTGGGCTCCAGTGAGGGCCACTCCCGGTTTCCCTGGCTTGGGTCTGACTGTCTCTCCAAGCCCTCGTGATCTGTGAAATCTCTCCTGACTGTCACACTCAGTGATCCCGTCCCATTTCTCTGCACAATCAGGCACCTGGCAGCTCTGTCAAACAGAATGCTGGTGGGGAGGGTGGGCGGCAGCCAGGCGGCTGCTCCCGCCAAGTCCTAGATGTGACCCTGATGGGATCCCAAGGCCAAGACGGCCCCACTGTGAGCTTCATGTGTTCCTTGTCGGGTGGGAGAAAGAAACATGTGCTCGGTGGAGAAACCACGGTTGCTGTAGAAGAACTGTTTGATAATTAAAGATTTTACAAGGCAGAAACTAAATCCAGAATGACAAGGAACCACCATCCAAAAATAAATAAATAAGCCCTTGGCTCTCACGACAGCCAACAGGCTTCACGTGTGTTGTCTTCATGTGTTCTCCAGCCATCGGGATGCACCCTACACACAACCCACTGCACACTGCACAGCTCCTGCATGTCAGCCTCACTATGGTAACATGATGGGATTTTGTTGTTATATAATTCAATTTGTTTGGAAATATGTAACATGGAAAAATGACTGTTAAGAAATAGGTAAAAGCCAGGCGTGGTGGGGCACACCTGTAATCCCACTACTTGGGAGGCTGAGACAGGAAGATTGCAGGTTCAAGGCTAGCCTCAGCAACTTAGCAAGACTCTCAGCAACCTAGCAAGACTTTGTTTCAAAACAAAAAATAAAAAGGGCTGGGGGGGTAGCTCAGAGGTAGAATGCCCCTGGGTTCAATCTGCAGTAACACACACACACACACACACAAATAGATGAGCCTGGTGGGTGTGGCGGCTCACACCTTTAATCCCAGTACTTGAGAGGCAGAGTCAGGAGGATCGAAGGTTCAAGGTTAGTCTCAACAACTAAGTGAGACTCTCAGCAACTTAATGAGGCCCTGTTTCAAAATTTAAAAGAAATATAAAAAGGGCTGGGGTGTAGCTCAGAGGTAGAATACCCCCAGGTTCAATCCCCAGTGCAAAAAAGAGTAATTAAGTTAAAAGGAGGTCATATAGATGGGCCCAAATCCAATATGACTGATTTAAGAAGAGTTGAGAACAAAGACACCCACCGAGTGCAGACCCTGGGAAGACACAGGAGGTCAGTCTATCTGCAAGCCGAGGAGAGAGGCTTCCAAAGAAGTCAACACAGCCCACACCTTGATCGACTGGCCTCCAGACTATCAGACAACAAAATTCTGTGGGTTTCATCACCCAGATTACAGTACTTCGTTCTGGCAACCCTAGAAAACTAATATACTAAATAAAGAAGTCATGCTGCAGATATCAACTGTGAGACTTACTACCTGAGCCCACTGTTTTTAGTCACTCCAAACTGGGTAATTGCCAGGTAGTCTGTTTACTTACTACTGCATCAACTCAGCTTGAGGGACTTGTTTCCTGAGGAAATTTTACAAACACCACCACGGCTGCATGCAGCAGGCTATGGAAGGTCCGTCCCAAGTGCACAGCCAGGAAGGCGGAGGCTCCTGCTACAGGTGCTGCTGTGGAGAAGATCCCAGCCTTCCACACCAGCTCAAGCAGATGAGGTGCTGAGAGAGTGAAAAGTACTACAGAAAACAGAGGAATTGCATGGACAATGCACATTTACACTCAGAAAACGCAGCGACCGTAAAGATGCTCTATGAATTCTTTACAAGATTGGAGCCACTTACCTACGTAAATGACTTCGGTACTCCCTTTAGCACTACAGAACAGTTTAAAAGCTTCTCTCCTCCAATTTTCCTAAAACATTTGTGGTCATTTACATGTTGTAAACGCTAGTGGCATTGGCACAAATCCATCTGAATTCGTTGCTCTTTGATTTTTATTTTATTTATATATACTCTCTAAATTTTCAATTTTGGAAAAGATCAAAAATATTTAACTTGAGGATGTCAGTTAAATAGAATCAGCAAACTTTTCCAAAAATTAGCATTAAGTTATACATTGGCTTCATTCAAATTTTAGTTCTATTTTAAGTGTTGAAAAGTAGACATTTTTTTTTTTGTGTGTGTGTGTGTGTGTGGTACTGGGAATTGAACTCAGGGGCATTCTACCTCCGAGCTACACCCCCAGCCCTATTTTATTTTTATTTTGAAACAGAGTCTCGCTAGGTTGATGAGAGTCTCACTACTTGCTGAGGCTGTCCTCAAACCTGCAATCCTCCTGTCTCAGCCTCCCAAGTACTAGGATTACAAGCATGCGCCACCATGCCCGGCTCCAAAAAGTAGACATTTTTCTCTCTTGAAAAGAGCTCTGAATGTCAAAACATTTTTTAGGAGTGGTGACTCATTTTTAATTTTAGAAAAAGTCTAATCTTGACTATTTCAGGATAACATGGAAAATAAGTTTATTGTTCATATTTTTTCTAAATGAAATCTTCTGTCTCTAAGTTGTGTTCCTTTTGATTTCTGAATTCATATAAAATGTATTACTCTTCCATTTTGATCATCTAATTATTATAATTCTACTTCATTTAAGTTAATAATTTTATCCTTTCATATTTTTCCAAAAGAATCAAAAACAGCATGTCTAATATGTCCTTAAAAAATTATATTATTATTTTGATATAATGAAGCAAATGTTTACCACAAAGATGGTGATGTAGACTCAGCACCCAAACCTATGGTCATGAATATTTAATTTTTCTTCCTGAAAACTGGGATAAATCTGAATACTAGAGGGGCTAGTATTGGAATAGAACTTGTATGCTAAGTATTGGAATAGAACTGGTAGAACTAAGAGGGGCTTTCTATTGGAATAGAACTTATATGCTTTCAATCAAGATGAAATAATAAAAGCTAGTCAAGGTGGGGAATGTATGTAATGCTAAATGAACACACACACATGCTCCACAAACTCACTGTGAGCGTATATTCCACATACCACATACACATACACCTGACACTACATGGAAATACGCACTGCACATTTATACCACACACATATACATATAGCACAAACATGCCTTGCACATACAACCTACATACCACACACAGATACAACATGAAATCACACACACCACACATACTACACACACAACATACTACATGCCCATATACACAACATATAGAGCAGTACATACACTACACCTGCCGCAAACACACCATGCACCTACACACCATATACACACTAAAGACACTGCATGTAAACACACACACATACACACACAGCTCATCAGCTCACCAGAATTACTTTAGAAAGCTTGAAACAAGCCGAGTGTGGTGGCGCATGCCTGTAATCCCAGTACTTGGGAGACTGAGACAGGAGGATTGAAGATTTAAGGCCAATCTCAGCAATTTAGTGAGACCCTCGGTAATTTAGCAAGACCCTGTTTCAAAATAAACAATAAAACATGGTTGGAGGTATAGCTCAGAGGTAGAATGCCCGTGCCCTCAATCTCTGGTACAGCAAGGAAGGCAGGCAGGCAGGCAGGCAGGCAGGCAGGCAGGCAGGCAGGCAGGAAGGAAGGAAGGAAGGAAGAAAGAAAAGTAGGAAGGAAGGAAGGAAGAGAAAGAAGTGAGAGGGGAAAAAAAGCAAGCAAGCAAGCATGCTTGAAACAAACAGGTATTTGTCTTAGAGTCAGCAATGCCAGAGGATGGCCAACACACATTCATTATTCCAATTTCTAGTAGCAATTCTAAACCAGTACTATTTAAACTGAATTATCCTAACTCAATTTGATAATAGGATTAAGAGGTTGAATACTGTTTGTCGCCCCAGAAGCAAGTACACTTTGCCATACCCAGCTGTTCCAATTTGAAAAACTCACAGTGTTTCCATGGCCCTGACTATGTTTGTTTTAAAAACTGGAAATAGCCGGGGGTGGTGGTACACATCTGTAATCCCAGTACTTGGGAGGCTGAGACAGGAGAGTCACAGTTTGGAGGCCAGCTTCAGCAATGTAGTGACACCCTCAGCAACTTAGACCCTGTTTCAAGACAAAAAATTAAAATGGGCAGGGTGGCGCATGCCTGTAATCCTAGTACTTGGGAGGCTGAGACAGGAGGATCACAGATTTGAGGCCAGCCTCAGCAACTTACTGTGACTGTTTCAAAATTAAAAAATAATAAAATAGGGCTGGGGGTATAGCTCAGGGGTAGAATACCCCTGGATTCAATCCCCAGTACCAAATTTTAAAAAATTTAAAAAAGGGTTCGAGGTGTAGCTTGGAGGTAGAATGCCTCTGAGTTCAATTCCCAGTACCAAAAAAATAGTTCAATCCCCAGTACCAAAAGAAAAAAAAAGTGGAAATACCTATTCTGCTACTCAAAAGAGACACTTCAAGGGAGAATGCTGGGGACTGAGACCAGGGGTGTTCTATCACTGAGCTACATCTAAAGCCTTTTTTATTTTGAGACAAGTTCTCACTAAATTGCCCAGGCTGACCTCCTGCCTCAGCCTCCAGAGTCACTGGGATTGTCACTGCGTACCACCATGCCCGGCAGAGACATCCTGACATACAGATAACCTAAAAAGAACATCCAACGAGAAACAACTGTTTGATTTTTAAGAAACTGTCGACCTCATTCTGAAAAGTCCAGAATGAAGGCAATCGTGTCGCGATGCAGTACTTTCGTCTCTGACTTCTCATTGCCTTTTGCAATAAGCATAAATGCTTTTAAGGATTAGTTTCTTAGCCATTCTTTACAAAATTACTGTGGACGACAGCATTGTACTCCCATGAATGTTTAACGGAGTCAAAATAAACCAGGCCTGAAAGCAGAACTGGCCCCGCTGAGCAGACCTTCTGAGCAGACCTTAGAGGACGCGGAGACTGTCATCTCTTCTGCGGGGTGATCACATCACAAAATTCCCAAAGTATTTTTATAAATATGAGTAGGCCCCAAGAAAAGGAGGGCATTTCTATCTTTATAGCTTCTCTCTCCCCAACCTCACGGTACCTGGCGTATAGTTGATGCCAGGTAAATGTTTGCTGAATGACAGGATGAAAAATGTCTAATGCTGATGGAAGTGTGGTAACTCCATGACACCAGAGAAGCTTCTGACAACTAGAAGATGATGTGAGCACGTTATATGTCCCTCCCATTCCCTGTATATTGATGCTACTTCATAATTACAGGCAGAGATAAATAGAAGTGGACACACTCACTGACAGGAGCAGTCAATACTTGTCCCTACAGGCAGAACACCCTACTCAAAGGGGGCAGAGAAGCTGGGTGCTGTGGTACATGCCTGTGATCCCAGTAATTGGGAGGGTGAGACAGGAGGATCGCAGGTCTGAGGCCAGCCTCAGCAATTTAGGAAGACCCTGTTTAAAAATAAAAGGGAAGCCGGGCGTGGTGGCGCACACTTGTAATCCCAGTACTTTGGGAGGCGGAGACCGGAGGATCCAGGTTCGCGGCCAGCCTCAGCTAGCTAGCTCGCTCTCTCTCTCTCTCTCTCTCTCTCTCTCTACTTAGTGAGGCCCTCCGCAACCTCGTGAGACCCAGTTTCAAAATAAAGTATAAAAAATAGGGCCGGGGTGTAGCGCGGAGGTAGAACACCCCCGGGTTCAATCCCCGGTACTGCAAAAATAAATAAATAAATAAATAAATAAATAAATAAATAAATAAAAGGGAAAGGTCTGGGGGTGTAGGTCAGAGGTAGAACCAACCCCCCTGGGTTCAATCTCCAGAACAGAAATAATAAATGAATAAATAAACAAACAAGCAAAGAGACCAATGGATGATAGATAGACGCAGACATGGGAGCCTGGGATTGGTAGACTTGGCTGCTCAAAGATTGAGCCTAGTGAATGAGATGCTTGAACACATATCATGGAGCAGAACAGAGAGCACCCCAGTCAGACGTAACCTGCAGAAGTGGACATAGCTCTGGAAATGCAGAAGGCCACTGGGTACCAACAGGAGCCTGCCAATGGGCAGTAGATCTCCTCAAGTCATAAAATCACATGTGGGGTCCTCTCCAGCTATGCTCTCTGAAGCCACTTTTTTTCTGGATCTCCTAAAAATTGAGCTCACTTTCTTCCTCTACTTCCCTTCTCTGAAGATTGGCTATGGGACTGTTCTTATTCCTCCAGTTCCTTTTCTCCTTACTATCTCAGCTAAGAGAAACACATAAATACAGAGTTTGGTTTTTCTTGTCTTTTTGTTTTGTCTTGTTTTTGTACTGGGAATTGAACCCAAGAGCATTCTACCTCCAACCTACATCCCATCCCTTTTTATTTTTCATTTTGAAACAGGGTCTTGCTAAGTTGCTGAGGGTCTCGCTAAGTTGCTGAAGCTAGCCTAAAACCTCTAATCCTCCTGTCTCAGTCTCCCAAGTACTGAGATTACAGGCACATGCCACCATGCCCAGCTTATGAGATTTCTTTTTAGTTTTTATAGAAAAATTAGGAAACATTTGCCCAAGTCACAGAAAAAGAAAATGAGGCTTGGAGGGAAGAAAGGATTTTCCAAGCCCTGGACGGAGCCGGCAGGAACCATGGGAGCTGATTCTTCGCTACAGCATCGTCCCATACACCTGCATTTCAGGCATGATAAATGACACTGCTTGTGACAAAAGATTAGTAGAGGTGAGGAAGGCAAGCAGCCTCTATAAATTCAGAAAACAAAGCCAGTTGCACAGGAGCCAACATCTAGAAGCTTGGGTGGGCAGGAAGAGAAATAGGGTCCAGGTGGGTACACAGATGTCAGAGCCCCGACTCCCGCCAAGCGCAGAGGAGGCTCCCTCCACAACGCAGGCACTGAGGTGAGCCGTGTGGTGGTGGCGCATGCCTGCCACGTGCTCATACCTGTCTCACAGGTGACGTCCATGTGTCCCTGCAGGTCCACCCCTCCTGCGCCCCAGCTCCGAAGAAGGGGGAGAGCTAGAGCTTTCTCCAGGGCCCTCCTGGAGGGATCCAGCTCCCCTTCACGCAGCTGGCCACATAAGATGTTCCCTTCACTCTGAGTGTACCTTAGGGACTCCTCACATCCTGCCCTCTCCTTTTTTGTGTGTGTGTGTGTGTGGTACCAGGGATTGAACCCAGGGGCATTCTACCTCCGAGCTACACCCCCGGCCCTATTTTTTATCCTTTTATTTTGAAACCAGGTCTCACGAAGTTGCGGAGGGTCTAAGTAGCTGAGGCTAGCCGCAAACCGGATCCTCTGGGTCTCAGCCTCCCAAGTACTGGGATTACAAGCGTGCGCCATCACGCCCAGCTATGCCCTCTCCTTTGGAAAGAGCCTTTTATTAAATGTTCCTACAATGATCCTCACGGGAAGGAATCTGCTGATACCCCTGACCCCTGACTGATACACACATACAAGGACAAAACTAGTTTGAAGAGCATCATCATCATCATCATCTTGCTGGGATGAGAATCCAACCCAGGGCCTCAGGCACACAAAGCATACACTCTGTCATTGAGCTATACCCACAGCCCTTGAGGACTATTTTTATCATACATCCCTGACAAGAAATGTAGAAAATTTGCTGGATATGGTGGTGCATGCCTGTAATGCCAGTACTTGGGAGGCTGAGATGGGAGGATCACAGGTTGGAGGTCAGCCTCAGCAATGTAGCAACACCCTCAGCAACTTAGCGAGACCCTGTTTCAAAACGAAAAATTAAGATGGGCAGGATGGTGCATGCCTGTAATCCTAGTACTTAGGAGGCTGGGACAAGAGGATAGCAGTCTTGAGGCCAGCTTCAGCAACTTACTGAGACTCTGTTTCAAAATAAAAAGTAAAATAGGGCTGGGGGTATAGCTCAGAGGTAGAATGCCCCTGGGTTCAATTCCCAGTACCAAAAAAAAAATATTTAAAATAAAAATTTAAAAAAGGGCTTGGTGAAGCCAGGCATGTTGGCGCACGCTTGTAATCCTAGTACGTAGGAGGCTGTGACAGGAGGATCGCAGGTTTGAGCACAGCCTCAGCAATTTAGTGAGGCTCTCAGCAACCTAGTGAGACCCTGTTTCCAAATAAGAAATAAAATCAGTCTGGGGATGTAGCTCAGAGGTATAATGCCTCTGGGTTCAATTCCCAGTACCATAAATAATAAGTAAATAAAGGGCTTGGGGTGTGGCTTGAAGGTAAAATGCCCCTGGGTTCAAGCCCCAGTACCAAAAATAAAATAAAGCAAAATAAAATAATATAATGATTCACTAAAAAACTCATTGAAAGCTCTTCGCACCTGGCAGGACTTGAGTGTCTGGCTTCTGGAGATGGTGCAGCTGGGGGAGGAAGCCTCCCTAGTTCCCAAGGCTGCTCAGGGACTCCACAGCGAGTCAGCAGCCCCCACTCCAGAAACATCCACAGGAGCCAGTCAGGAAGGGAGTGTGAACATCTGCCTTCCTCCTGGGAGATTCCTCGGTTCCCTGATGACTTCAACTCATCTTCACCCTCGGTGGAGCCTGGAGGCTCTGAATTTGGGTGTGCCGTTCATTTTTACAAGGATCACACCTTCAGTGTCCTTGTGGGAAGGGGGTGTGCTGGGAGCTGGGAGGGGAGGCAGAACCTGCACTCTCGCCTGGTACCTTGCAGACCAGGTCAGCCTGGCAGTGCCTCCTCAGCGTCCCTCCTGGCCCCGCAAGGTCCCCATCCTGCCGTCCGCCCGGTGTGATGCACAAATATGTTTTCTTTCTTTCTTTCTTTCTTTTTTTTTGCGGTACTGGGATTGAACCCAGGGGCATTCCGCCTCCAAGCTACATCCCCAGCCCTATTTTTTATTCTTTATTTTGAAACAGGGTCTAACGAAGTTGCAGATAGCCTCACTAAGTAGCTGAGGCTGGCCAGGAACCCGGATCCTCCGGTCTCAGCCTCCCAATTACTGGGATTACAAGCATGTGCCACCACGCCCGGCTCACAAGTGTGTTTTCAACACACCTCACTCATTCTCCTGCTGGAGAGGGACGAGCAGCACCCTTGATTCACCTCCAGTCAATGAAGGCGACTCTAAGGAGCATAGCTTCCCGCGCCAGCAGTAGATCCCGTGGGACCGCGAATGAGCCTTACACTCCCACAAGCTTAGAGCTTCTGGCTCCAGCTTTGGCTTTTATGCCCAAAGCTGAAAGAGAAAGCACCTATGAACGTGTCTTCAATTCCAATGAAAATATTAGAATTTAGTGTGATTCATATGGAGATGTTTGTTGCACAGTCTTTTTTAAAAAACTATTCCCAGGGGTTAAATAATTATTTTTCCGTTTTTGTTTCATAGAACAGTTTGCATTGAGCCATGCTTCAAGACAGTAGAAGAAAAACATCCAGAGAGGAAGCCGTGTTCAGCCAAAAGATAATACTCAATATTTTGACTGGATGCATAGAAGAGACTCCGTTGAGCTGTCACAAAGGAAAGCCAAAAGCTGGCAGTCGTAGTAAATGAAACTTTCGTATTTATATCTGAATATGAATAGTACTGCTGTTTCCACGGCTAAGGATTTCCCTAGGCCCTGAAAGCTATTCACCAAGATGTGCGTGGCTTTACCGACACAATTCCTATTAACCCGCTTGAGTGTCAGAGAGCTCAGGGTCCCTAAAAGACACCAAAAATTTACCAAGAAATTATTCATCTCTAGCTTGAAGCTGACTGGGGGGCGAGGGGGAATAAAACAGCCAACCAAATAAAAAAGCAAAACCTGGTTTTTTGTGGGTTTTTTTTGCTACTGGGGATTGAACCCAGGGGCATTCTACCTCTGACCTACACCCTAGCTATGTTTGTTTGTTTGGTTGGTTGGTTGGTTGGGTTTTTTAATATTTTTGAAACAAGGTCTTGCTAAGTTGCTGAGGATTTAACCAAGTTGCTGAGGCTGGCCTCCAACCTATGATCCTCCTGTCTCAGCCTCCCAAGTACTGGGATTACAGGCATGTGCCACCACGCTGGCTAGAATGTGGACTTCTAACAGTATGTGGCTGCCACTGCTGGCCCCTGTACACACAGAGTGGCCTCCCTAGATGACACTGATCTGCATGTTATATTTGCATAGCATCAATCATAGGATGCTCTGGAAAAAGAAGGCAGGAAGACTTGTTTAGCTGCAGTTATCAGGATGTCGGTAGTATTAGTAAGTAGTTGATTGTAAGCAAACAATAATTTCTGGTGAATAAATGTTAACTTACATTTTGATAGTGTTGCACTTCAGAAGAGTTCATGATCTTACTTGGCTCTATACAAGGACAAATGAGGATCAGGTACAGAGAAGTGAGCCAGTCTCGTGAAGACACCAGAGTGCTCAGTGAAGGAGCCTGGACTCGGAACCAGGCCCTCTGCTTAGCAAGCAAGGCATTCTTCCACTTGTCGTTGCTGCCCCCTAGACTGACAATGAGGACTGAGACCACACTTTTGGGGGTGAGAGGGGGATACTGGGGATTGAGCCCAGGGCATTCCACCTCAGAGTTATACTCCCAGCCCTTTTTATTTTTATTTTGAAACAGGGTCTCACTAGATTGCTGAAGGTTTCATTAAGTTGATGAAGCTGGCCTCAAACCTGGGATCCTCCTATCTCAGCCTCCCAAGTACTGGGATTACATAAGGGGTGTGCCACTGTGTCCAGCTTGGAACCACATTTTAACATAGAGAATTAAAGGTCAACTCAAATTGCTGATCAGGTACTATTTTTTAATTATATTTTTTATTCAATTCTGTTATATTCTCCCCCCCCCATTTCCCTTTACTATGCTAAGTGAGATTAGCCAGTCTTAGAAAATGAAAGGTCAAAATTGGGAAACAAAAGGGACTTCAGATAAAGGAGGAGAGACACCAGTAAAATAGTGGGAGGGGATCAGGGGAGGGAGGTGGTGGGGAGAGGAGACTCTATGAAGGAGACAGTGCAGATAATGCAATGTACATATATGAAGGTATTAATACCAACCTCAGTAACACATACAGAGAGGGGGATCGAGGTGGGGTCCACACCAAGAATTGTGTGCATGTATTTTTGCATCACTCTGAACCACATTATGATGTAAAATTACAATGCATCAACAAAAAATATTTTTTAAAAATCTATTAAAGGCCTGGCATGGTGGCACACGCTTGTAATCCCAGTACTTGGGAGGCTGAGACAGGAGGATCGTAGGTTCATGGCCAGCCTCAGCTACTTAATGAGGCCCTCCACAACTTAGTGAAATCCTGTTTCAAAATAAAGAATATAAAATAAGGCTGGGGTTGTAGCTCGGAGGTAGAATGCCCCTGGGTTCGATCCTCACTAGAGCAAAAAGAAAAAAAAAAGAATTGATTAAAGGACTGAATGAGCAATTGCCTACCAAGCATGAGGTCCTGGCTTCCATCCCCAGTACTTAGAGAAAAGGAAGGAAGGAGGGAAAGAAGGGAGGGAGGGAGGGAGGGAATAAAAATTCTCTTAAATATATACCCTTTTTATGTATACCCATTGAAACAAAGTAATGGGTAAGAGAGATCTATTGCTAATCAAAGTAAAATAAAGAGTCATCAAGCCAGGAGTGGTGGCACATGCCTATAATTCCAGTACTTGGGAGGCCAAGACAGGAGGATCACAGGTTCAAGGTCAGCCATATCAACTTAGCAAGACCCTCAGCAATGTAACAAGACCCTGTTTCAAAACAAAAAATAAAAAGGGCTCGAGTGTAGCTCAGAGGTAGAATGCCCCTGGGTTCAATCCCCAGCACCACACACACGCACGCACACACGCACGCACGCACGCACGCATGCGCACACACATAACCATCATACTTGCTTAGGATGTTGTAAGTGTTCAGATAAGTGGACACCACATTTTCCCAAAAAGTTAACTGTTTCTTTGAGATATACATTACAGATACTAAATTAGCTCCATGGCCGGCCTTCCTTCCTTCCTTCCTTCCTTCCTTCCTTCCTTCCTTCTTTCCTTTCTGTAGGAACAGTGTGTTGTAGGAAATATCTGCTAAACAACTAAATGAGATATAAATATCTTATTTTATAGAGTGCTTTGTGATTTGAAAAACAGTTTTTTTTTAATTGGCTGTCACAGCAAGTCTGTACAGAGTATATCTCTTCATTTTACAGTAGTAGTTTTACAGATGAGAAGCTGAGCTCTGGAGGGCTGCAGCCCCCCTCCCGGGCAGACAGGAGCCATCTGTCCTCAGACACTCATGGTTCTGTGATGGAGTGACTGTAGCCACTTGACATTGCTTAAGATAATGCTGAGATTAAAATAATCTTCCCTGGAAAACAGATGTTCCTATATGTGTTCGGATTCTCTGGTTATAAGCAACAGGGACCCATCCTTCATAACAAGGCAAAAGAGACTTACTGTAAGGACCCCAGCAGGTGCCAGAATTGAAGGGAAACCGCAGACTAGGCCTTGGGCAGACCTGGGGGTCTACGCCACGTGAATGAGTACTCACCTGCACATCTGTAACTGGCAGGATGGCTGGAGAGCATCCAGTTGGCCAGGTAGGGCATCATGGATTGCACAGGAATGTGGACAGCACCTTAGCTGCTAGCCTTAGCAAGATAGAGACAGTGTGGAGTGTCACATCCTCATGTAAAATAGAGCTGGGACCAGAGGAAGAAGGACACGCTTCCTGGTACACAGCCCTGGTCTAGTCTTGGTGATACTAAATGCAAAGTAACCAAAGTGAATCTACATTATTTTCCAATGCACCTTACTCCTAACTAGTGGGAAAATATGGCTTAATAACTGTAGAATTGGGTAAAATCCCAAACAAGTTGAAATTTCCAAGCCAACAGGAATAACTGTTTTATAATTGTTGCAGTTTTCTTCCAGAGAATATAGCTATCAGAGCTGAATAGAACATTAGGAGCTCTGTAATTAATGGTCTGAATTAGGTTTGATTTTGTATTTAACCAAATTTTGAATGATCAAGGACCTCTGAGTTATGAATTCTGAGTTGAAAGAAAAGGATAGAAGCCAGTTGTTTCACCCTGAAAATTATTTTGTACAAGTAAATCAATGGAATAGAATGTGGGTTCGTGGTTTGTCTTTTTAATCAGAGACCAAATTGAAAATACACTATTATAAAATGACAGAATATAGCTTAAGTCCAGTTAGAGTTTGCATACTTAGTCATATCTAATGTCTGGCTAGAGTTTGTATATTTGAGATATATATATTTATTAATTGTCCATTTATATTAGTATATAAATACACATTAGAACATAATATATAATATAATATTTATGTTAGTATATAAACATTTTAGTTGCTTTCTCTGTCAGTGCCTATATGTAACTTCTGCTTACATACATATTCTGTATGTATGTAATATTTGTTGGCTAAATAAATATTAGAGAGTTTCCTACATGCCATACTTTGCTCTAAGTACTGGGACACAAAGAAACAAGTAGGAACAAAACTTTAAAGAGATCATAATCAAGCCGGGCGCGGTGGTGCACTCCCCGTCCTTGGGAGGCTGAGACAGGAGGATTGCAGGTTCACAGCTAGCCTCAGCAATTTAGTGAGGCCCTTTATAATTCAGTGAGACCCTGTTTCAATATAAAAAATAAAATACAGCTGGGAGTGTAGCTCAGAGGTAGAACACCCCTGGTTCAACCCCTGGTTCAAACCCTAGCACAGAGAGACAGAGAGAGAGAGAGAGAGACAGAGAGAGAATGAACCTAATTAGCCAGTATGGAGGTTGCTCAGAAACCTGGGAATGGAACAACCACATGACCCAGCTCTACCACTCTTGGGCATCTTTCCAAAGAAATTGAAATCAGATTATAGTGATACATGCACATCTATGTTTATAGCACCACAATTCACAATAGCCAAATTATGGAACCAACCTAGGTGTCCATAAACAGTTGAATGGATTATGAAACTGTGGTATATACACACAATGGAATTCTACACAGCCATAAAAAAGAACAAAATTATGTCATTTGTAGGAAAATGGATAAAACTGGAGACCATTATGCTAAGTGAGATTAGAAAGTCTCAGAAAGTGAAGGGTCATATGTTTTCTTTCATATGTGGAAGCTTGAGAAAAAATAGGAAACAAAAGGGACTTCAGATAAATGAGGAGAGAGACCAGTAGAATAGTAGGAGGGAGCCGGGCGTGGTGGCGCATGGTTGTAATCCCAGTACTTGGTAGGCTGAGACCAGAGGATCCGGGTTCACGGCTAGCCTCAGCTACTTAGTGAGGCCCTGCGCAACTTAGTGAGACCCTGTTTCAAAATAAAGAATAAAAACTAGGGCTGGGGGTGTAGCCTGGAGGTAGAATGCCCCTTGGTTCAATCCCCAGTACCACAAAAAAAAAAGAGAGAGAGAGAGAATAGTAGGAGGGAATTTTAGGAGAGAAGGATAAAGGGGAGACTAGATGAAGGAAAACAGTTCCAATAATGCTATGTTTATATATGAAGTTATCAATACCAATCTCAATAATATATATGGTGAACGGGAAGGAAGGAGCAGGGTGGGATGCAGAGGGAAACACACCAAATGCTGTGTGCACGTACGTTTCTATCACTTTGAACCTCACTGTGATGTATAATTACAATGCACCAATAAAAGCATTCTAAAAAGAGAAAGATCACTGGGCATGGAGGTACACGCCTATAATCCCAGCATTTGGGAGGCTAAAACAGGATTGCAGATTGAAGGTTTGAGGCCAGCCTCAGTAATTTAGTAAGACCCTGTTTCTAGCTTGAATAATTACTTTAAACATAAATGGGTTAAATTCCCCAAACAAAAGATGCAGAGAGGCTGAATGGAGGGAGTGGGTGACTAAACTATATGCTACACACAAGAAATTCACTTTAAGGACGTGTATAGGCTGAAAGTGAAGGCCCAGAAAGAGATAATGCATGTAAAAAGTAATCAAAAGAGAGCATGGATGACTATACTCATATCAGAAAAAAAACCTCATGTAAAAACTATCACAAAAGATATAATGACATTATATAATGATAAAAGGTCAATCCATCAGGACTATATAACAATTATAAATATATATTCACCCAACATTAGAGTACCTAAACACACACAGCAAACATTCACAGAATTAAAGGGAGCAATATATCACAATACAATAATATCAGATTTTGAGTATTGAAGTCTCACTGTCAATACCAGATAGACTATCTAGACAGGTCAACGAGAAAAGGACTTGAACAGTAGTACAGACCACTGAACAGACACACAGAATATTCAATACATCAGAAAACATTCAAGTGCCCACAGATATTTCTCCAGGATAGATTACATGTTAGGTTATATAACAAGTCTCAACAAATTTAAAAATATCAAAATTATATCAAGCGCTGGACTTGGTGACACATGCCGGTAATCCCAGTACTTGGAAGGCTGAGACAGGAGGATTGCAGATTTGAGGCCAGCCTCAGCAATTTAGCAAGACCCTGCCTCAAAATGAAAAATAAAAAGGGCTGGGGTATAGCTCAGAGGTAGAATGCCCCTGGGTTCTACCTCCAGTACCAAAATATATATATTTTTTTTTGCTTGATATAAATATACCAAGCAATTTTGCTTGCAAAAATGAAACAAAAACAGAAATTCATAGTAGAAAGAAAACCAGAAACTTCACAAAAATGTGGAAATTAAGACATGCTTGAACAACCAGTGGGGCAAAGGAGAAATAAAAAAGGAAATTAGAAAATACCCTGAGATACATGAAAGTAAAATTACAACATATCAAAACTTATGGGATGTAGTAAAAGCAGTACTAGGAGAGAAGTTCATAGTAATAAATGTGCACATTTAAAAAGATTACAAATAAGCAACCTATCATTACAACTCAGGGAGGCAGAAAAATAATAAACTGAGCTTCAAATTAACAAAAGAAAGGAAATAACAAAATTGGAATAACAATAAACAAAATCCACCTACTGGGGAGGCTGAGATAGAACAATTGCAAGTTCAAGGCCAGCCTCAGCAACTTAGTGAGACCCAGTATCAAAAATAAAATATAAAAAGGGGCTGGAGATGTAGCTCAGTAGAAGAGTGCTTGCCTAGCATGTGCTAGGCCCCAGGTTCAATTCCCAGCACAAGAAAAAAGAAAGAAGTGAGGAAGGGAGGGAAGGAGGGAGGAGAGAGAAAAAACAGAAACAACTGAAAAAAATCAATAAAATTAGGAGTTGGGTTTTTGAAAAGATAAAACTAAATAGAAAACCTCTTCCTTAAGCAAGGGAAAAAACAGAGAAGACTCAAGCAAATATATCCAGAAATTTTAAAAATATAACCGATACCACAGAAATCAAAAGGACCGTGGGGCTTCTATCAACAATGATATGCCAACAAACTGCAAAACCTTCAAGAGATAAATTCCTAGAAACATAGAACCTGCCAGAACCAATTCGTGAATAAGAAGAAATCCTAAACTGATCTATAACTAGTATGGAGATTGAATCAGTAATCAAAACCTTCTCAACAAGAAAAGCCCGGGAGCAGATGCTTCACTGGTGAACGCTACCAAATATCTAAACATAACCAATGCTGATCTTCAACTTCTTCCAACAAACATTGAAGATAGGAGAACACTTCTGAACTCATTTCATAAAGTTGACATTACCACAATAAAAGAAAACTACAGACCAAAGTCCCTGATGAATGCCTGTGCAACTATCCCCAACCAAACACTAGCAAACCAATCCCACAGCAAAATTAAAAGGATCATACACCATGATCAAGTGCAATTTATTCCTGGGATGCCAAGATATTTTAATATATGAAAACAAATTAATGTGTTATACCACATCAATAGAATGAAAGATAAAAAATCATATTATTGTCTCAATATATGCAAGGAAAGTGTTTGACAAAATTCAATATACTCTTAATGAAAAAATCTCAACAAACTTAGAATAGAAGGAAAATACCTCAACATAATTAAATGCCATCCATATAATTAAAGCCACATATGAAAAGCCCATAGCTACATTATACTCAATGGTGAAAAACTTAAATCTTTTCATCTAATATTCAAAATAGAGTCTCACGAGGTTGCTAAGAGTCTTGCTAAATTTCTGAGGCTGGCCTCCAACCTTTAATCCTCCAGTCTTTGCCTCCCAAGTACTGGGATTACAAGTATGCGCCACCACGCCTGGCCATGCAACCACTTCTATTTAACAAAGTACTGAAGGTCTAGCCAGAGCAAGAGAAGTAAAAGGCACCCGAATTGAAAAGAAGTGAAATTACCCCTGTGGACAGATGATCTTATACATATGCAGCAAACCTGCAATTCATTAAGAAAAATCTTAGAACTAATAAATTCTATAAAGTTGCAGGATAAAGGAAAGAAAAGAGACTTCAGATAAAAAAAGAAGCCGGGTGTGTTGGCGCACACTTGTAATCCCAGTATTTGGGAGGCTGAGACCAGAGGATCCGGGTTCACGGCCAGCCTCAGCTACTTAGTGAGGCCCTGCACAACTTAGTGAGACCCTGTTTCAAAATAAAGAATAAAAACTAGGGCTGGGGGTGTAGCCCGGAAGTAAAATGTCCCTGGGTTCAATCCCCGGTACCACAAAAAAAAGAGAGAAAAAAGAAAAAAGACCAGTATAATAGTGGAAGGAGATTGGGGTGGGGGAAGAAGGGAAAGAGAAAAAGGATGCTTGAGGAAGGAAACAGATCAAATACATTATGTTCACATATAAAGCTGTCACTACCAATCTCACTAGCATGTACAGGGAGGGAGGGGAGGGATTAGGAGGGAAACACACCAAGTGTTGTGTGCATATACAAATGTGTTACTTTGAATCTCACTATGTTGTATAATTACAATGCACCAATAAAGTTATTTTTAAAAATCAATATATAAGCTGGGCTTGGTGGCACACGCCTGTAATCCTAATACTTGGGAAGCTGAGACAGGAGGATCACAGATTTGAAGCCAGTCTCAGTAATTTACCAAGGCATTCAGAAACCTAACAAGATCCTGTTTCCAAATAAAAATAAAACTGGGGGTGTAGGTCAGAGTTTGGGCCCCTGGGTTCAATCCCCAGTACCACAAAAAAAGAGAAAGAGAAAGAGAAAGAGAAAGAGAAAGAGAAAGAGAAAGAGAAGGAGAAGGAGAAGGAGAAGGAGAAGGAGAAGGAGAAGGAGAAGGAGAAGGAGAAGGAGAAGGAGAAAGAGAAAGAGAAGGAAGGAAGGAAGGAAGGAAGGAAGGAAGGAAGGAAGGAAGGAAGGAAAGAAGGAAGGAAGGAAAGAAGGAAGGAAGGAAGGAAGGAAAAATTTATCAGTATATAAACCGGGCACAGTGATTCTGAGACAGGAGGATTGCAGATTGAAGGTTTGAGGCCAGCCTCAGCAACTTAGCAAGACCCTAAAAAAATAAAATAGGGTATCTTGGAGGTAAAATGCCTCTGGATTCAATCACATACACACAAAAAATCAGTATATAAAAATCAGTTATGTTTCTATATGATAACAATAACTTATCTAAAAAGGCAATTAGTAAATATCAATCCCATTTTCAATAGCATCAAAAAGAATAAAACCTAGAAAAAATTCAACTTAGGAAGTGATAGATTTATATACTGAAAACTACAAAACATTGATGAAAGAAATTAAAGTCACAAACAGACATCATGTGTTTGTTGGATTGAAAGACTTAATATTGTTAAAATATTTAAACAACCCATTCAATCTATGGATCCAATGCAATCCCTAGCAAAATCCCCAAAATTTAAAAAACAGGAAAAAAATCCTAAATTTATATGGAACCACATAAGATATGGAATAGCCAAATCAATCACATGTCCTGACTTCAAAATATAACATACAAAGCAGTACAGTACTGACATAAAAACAGACATGTAAACCAGAATGATGGCATGCGCCTGCAATCCCTGTACTTGGGAGGCTGAGACAGGAGGATCACAGGTTCAAAGCCAGCCTCAACAACTTAGTGAAGTTGTCAGCAATTTAATGAGACCCTATTTCAAAATAAAAAATAAAATAGGGCGGGGGGTGTAGCTCAGAGGTAGAATGCTCCTAGGTTCAATCTCCAGCACCACCCCCCCCCGACACACACACACAAACACACATGACAGACATAAATAAATGGAAAGGCAGATGGATTGATGAATGGAACCAAACTGGGAGCCCAGAAAAAAAAAATTGTGCATTTATAGTAAATTGATCTTCCACACAGGAGGACTTGATCTTCTCACAATGGGAAAAAGATAGTCTCTTCAACAAATGGTGCTGGGAAAATTGAATAAGTAAAAGAATGAAACTGGACCCTCACCTTATACCATGCACAAAAATCAACTCAAATGGCTTAACAGCTTCCACATAAGAACTAAAACATTAAACTCCTAGAAGAAAACAAAGGAAAAAGCTTCAGGATGTTGGTCTTGGCATTGATTTTTATGAATGAAATGACAAAAGCACAGGCAATAAAAACAAAAATAGACATGTTGCCCTACATCAAAATAAAAATCTTTTGCACAACAGAAAAGGCAATCTACGGAAAAATGGAACAGATTACAATGCACATGAGGGATTAATATGCAGAATTTATAGGGAACTCAAAAATTCAATAACAAAAAGACTAATAACCTGACTTTTTAAATGGGCTAATGAGCCGGGCGTGGTAGCACAGGCTTGTAATGCCAGTACTTGGGAGGCTGAGACAGGAGGATCCGGGTTCGCAGCCAGCCTCAGCTACTTAGTGAGGCCCTCCGTAACTTAGTGAGACCCTGTTTCAAAATAAAGAATAAAAAATAGGGCTGGGGGTGTAGCTCAGAGGTAGAATGCCCCTGGGTTCAAATCCCCAGTACAGCAAAAAAAAAAAGGACTAATGACTTGAAAAGACATTTCTCGAAAAATATACATATATATACGAACACATACATGCATACACACAAATGTCCAATAAGTGTATGAAAAAATGCCATTGTCCCTAACATTAGGAAAATGCAAATCAAAATCACACTGAGGTATCATTCATACCTGTGAGGATGGCTATTATAGAAAAGAAGGGAGGAGCAAGGGAGGGAGGGAGGGAGGGAGGGAGGGAGGAAAGCAAATATTGACAAGAATGTGAAGAAATTGGAACTTTTGCATAATGTTGGTAGAAATACAGTATGGAAGGTCAAACAATTAAAACTAGAACCACCATATGATCCAGCAATCCCACTTCTGGTGTTCAGCATTTCCAAAAGAATTGAAATCATGATTTCAAAGACATGTCTGCCTTTCCTCTTCATTACAGCATTCTTCACAATTGCCAAGAAGTTAAAACAACATAAATGCCAAGCAATGTATGAATTAATTTTCGAAAAGTAGTATATGCAATGGAGTACTATTCAGTCTTTTTGTTCTGTTTTGCTTTGTTTTGGGGGATTAAACCCAGGGGCATTCTACCTCTGAACTACACCCCCCAGCCCTATTTTACTTTTTTTTTTTGAAACAGGGTCTTGCTAGGTTGCTGAGAGTCTCCCTAAGTTGCTGAGACTGGCCTCCAACCTGTGATCCTCCTGCCTCAGTCTCCCAAGTACTGGGATTAGAGGCATGTACCACCACACCCAGCTAAATTCTGTAATATGCAACAACATGAAAGACTTTGAAGATATTATGCTGAGGGAAATAAGCCAGATACAGAAAAACAAGTACTGCACGATTCCACTTAAATGAGGTATCTAAAATAGTCAAACTCATAAAATCAAAGACGGGAATGTTCTTTACTAGGGACTGGGTATAGGGGGAAAGAGGGAGCTTATTAATCAATAAGCATGAGATTTTGGTTAAGATGAATAAGTTCTAGAGATCTATATAGCATTGTACCTATAGCCAACAATAATATATGTTAGACTTAAAATGTATTAAAGGATAGATTTCATATGAATGTTTATACCGCATTAAGACTTTTTTAAAAATGAACATTTTTCAAATCACAAAATGACCAAACATCTCCCTCTCATGGCTACTATTAGTAACTGCTCTTCTTTAAAAATCCACAGCTTAAGCCTTGCTTCTTTATAGGAAAAGATTTGTTAAGC
Source organism: Glis glis (assembly GCA_004027185.1). Taxonomy (NCBI): domain Eukaryota; kingdom Metazoa; phylum Chordata; class Mammalia; order Rodentia; family Gliridae; genus Glis; species Glis glis. Next base: position 25,948 of record PVJS01025283.1, read on the forward strand.
TATCTAATTATAAAACTTCTCCTGCTTTTTGGAAGTATTAATCCTTAACAAAATCCCCTTCTTTGAACCAAAAATCATATGCCTCAAATCCAAATCTGATAAGAGCTTCTTTCCAAACTCCTCTTCCTGAGGTCCCCTCAGCTTCACTCTCTGCAAAAAGAAGTCAATCCACCTTCTTCAGCCATGTGTGTGTTCTTGGGGGTCTTTGGTATTTCACCAATATGATTTTGATTTTGGATTTTGCTACTAAACATGAAAACTGAAAAACAACATAATTCAATGAAATTTGTTAAGTATCAAATATCAAATGTCTGTTTGTGAAGTATTACGTATTGTTGGAAGATGAAGCCATAGACAAATAGTTGCATTTAAAATCAGACCGTCGCTGGGCGTGGTGGCGCACACTTGTAATCCCAGTACTTTGGGAGGCGGAGACCGGAGGATCCGGGTTCGCGGCCAGCCTCAGCTCTCTTGCTCTCTCTCTTCCTCTCTCTTTCTCTCTCTTTCTCTCTCTCTCTCTCTCTCTCTCTCTCTTCTTAGTGAGGCCCTCCGCAACTTCGTGAGACCCGGTTTCAAAATAAAGTATAAAAAATAGGGCCGGGGGCGTAGCGCGGAGGTAGAACGCCCCTGCATTCAATCCCAGGTACCACAAAAAAAATAAAAAATAAAAAAAAAATAAAATCAGACTGTCGATAGAGGATCCAAGATGGTGACGAAGGGAGATACCATGCTACTATCTCTCTGAGATTTCTATCTCAATCGCCGTGAAAGCAACTTCTCCACAGGTGAAGAAAAGCAACAAAAACTTGAAGTAAACAATGAAGGGTTTGAAACGTAATGGAATCAAAGCCAGAAGACAAGGCAGAGGGAAGTAAAGAGCTCCAAGCACCTTACCTAAGGGACGGCGGCAGCGCCATCTTGGCCGGACCACGCCGGCCGCTACCAGCATTGTGGCTTCCACACGCCACCGGCAGAGAAGTCAGAGACCTGTTGTAAGTTCAACTGCAGATCAGCAGAGAAGAAAGCAAGCAGCGGCTCCTCCACACTCAACACACCAAATGGCGGCGGCGACAGCGGCTGCAGCGGCGTCATCTTGGCAGGACTTTGCCGGTGACTACCAGCATTGTGGCTCCTGCACAAGTCCAGCAGAGATGCCAGCGAACTGCTGTGCATCCAGCAGCTGCAGAATAGCAGGAATGTAGGCGAGCAGCGACTTGTTCCACACGCAACACAGACCCAAACTGCTGCGTCGGCAGAAGCGGCAGCGGTGCCATCTTGATCAGACCACGATGACAGCAACCGGCAGTGCGGCTTCTGCAGGCCACCAACAAAGAAGCCAGGGAGCTCTTCTAAAACCAGCACTGCAGAGCATCAGCGACGGGTGCGTGCAGCAGGTCGATCCACAATTGGCAGAGTCCCCAGGGCCCGGAGGCCTGACCAGAACCTGCAGCAGCGACTGAGCCCCCCCCAGAGACTAAGAGCAGCACTCAAGGAGACCATAAGTCAATGAGCCGCCCCAGGGGAAGACCACCCAGCGCGGCCATAGGGACTCACAGGGTCTGGGACGGTGCGGATTGTCCCAGCGGAGGTGGGAGTGGGGTCTGCTGTGGGACGTAGTAGATGCATGGATAAGCAGACAATCCCTGGCGACATTTGAGTGGGACAGACTTGCAGCCTGCGGGTCGCAGCGCCCTTGTAGAGTCCACAGGGAGCACCACAGGACATACAACTGTGGAACCAGGGAAAATTGGACCAAACCAGTCCTCGCTGTGGAAAACGTGGAGTTTTCCAGGTGGGCAAGGCGACACCCGCAGCTTCTGTAGCAAAGAGAGACACAAGCCCAGGGCCTCCTGCTGGTGACACCTGCGATAGGTGTAGATAGAGAGGGACATAGGGACAGCCCAAGTAGAGACCACGAGACCCACGCTTGCAGTGAGAAGGGCAATAGTGGCACTGGTCGCTTGCACAGGTAGTGAGAGGCACCAGGCAAGGGTCCCAATCACTGAAGGAGACCAAGAATTGGGCCTGCAAATGGA
>PVJS01025284.1:9027-28079 GCA_004027185.1 Glis glis
CCCCGGAACCAAAAAAAAAAAAAAAAAAGAAAAGAAAAGGAAATTGGGAAAGAGTAGGTGATGAACTGAGAGGAAAAGCTGGAGAGTGAGCCAGCAGAGAAGGCAAAGAAAAAAGTCTTTCAAGACAGAAGATTACATTGCATGGTGCTGAGAGGTCAAATAAGGTAAAATACAAAAGAAACCGTTTGATTTGACATCAAAACCATTGGAGTTCTTGGTATAGTATTGAATTCTTAATTATATTAATTGAAATAAATATTTCATTAGGTAGATATAGTCTTCATTTGTTGTTGACATTAATGGATAGCAATAGTGGGACTAAAGTTCAAACCTCCTAAGCAATTAATGATGCAGTTCTCTTTGTATTATTTAACACTGTGTCTGACAAAGTTATTAATACCACTAAAATATCTAGAAACTACAGCCAAGGCCTGGCATTTCATATGCTTGTTACTGAACATATTTCCTTGCTTTTAGCAGAGGGGAGAGAAAGAGTTTTCAGTATGTGCAGACAATTGCTATAGGTTACAGATTTGGGAGAATTTCCTACGTATTCTGAATTCCTATTAAATACTCTCCCTCTCCCTAACTTCCTTCTCCTCCCATTTCCTCCCTATCTCTTCTTCTCCTTTTTTTCTTTTATTTTTGTAGTACTGGGGATTGAACCCAGGGATATCCTACTGCTGAGCTACACAACCAGCCTAGTTTTTTTATTTTATTTTTTTATTTTGAAAAACAGGATCTCCTTAAGTTGCTGAGGCCAGCCTTGAACCTTGAACCTTTGATCCTCTGGTCTCAGTGTCCCAAGTGCTGAGATTATAGGTGTTCGCCACAGGGCCCAGCTCCCTTTCTCCTTTCATTCCTTACCTTTACTCTCTCCTACCTTGTTTTTCTCCCATGGCCCTATACACTTATCATTCCTCTTTGTTAAAGAGAATAAAATGAACATCCTTGCCCTTAAACTCCCAATCCCCCTACTTTTCCTTTTATCAATTTTATCTTCCTTTCACAAATGCTGTAAACATATGCAAAAATGAATGTGACTTAAAATGCCTCAGTCAGATTGTTTGAGAGATATTTTATTTTTATGGGATATAGAAAAATATTCCTTTTTCTTTCTCCGGTCATACAACCCTCTGCATAAATACATAGGCACTTTCATAATCAGAGCTGCAATGCCACAGGGAGCCAATGTGTTGGAATATTAGGCTTATTACCACCCAGTAATATCAAGACAAATACACTTTCTTTTTAGGCTCCTCCCTGTAATTCTTGAAGCCCAGCATCTGCACATACTTTCATTTCCTTCTTGAAAACAAGAGATAAAATAATAAGGAAAATATAGGCAATTCCTATTTTATAATACATAATACTTTAGAAAACCTGAAGCTCTTTCCACTATATTATATAGTAAAAGCTTCCTCAGCTTACATATGTTGTACATGGTACAAGAATGAACTAATTATTACATTTAGCTGATTATATTTCAGCACTACTCAAAACGGGCAGAAAGAAGTAGCACTGAAAGTAGAAAATAAGTGAGTTTTATTTATCCTTGGTCTATCCCAAGGTTTTATTTCACTTTCTTTTTTTCTACACAGAAATATTTCCTTTTAATAAAATATTTTGATGTGTAGCCATCCAAAAGATTTTACATACTTAAAGATATCTATATCTATATATCCATTTTAACATAAGCGTGGTGCTATATAATGCATGCTTTTTAATTGGTACATTATAATTACACATAATAGTGAAATTCATTGTTCTATGTTAATACATGTACATAACATAATTTGGTTGATTTCATTTCCTAGTACCTCCCTTTTCCCTTCCTACCTCCTTCCCCCTAATTTTCTTCCTCTACTCTACCAGTCTCCTTTCAGTTTCCCTGATTTCACTTTTTTATTTATTCATCTTTTTTAGCTTCCACATAAGACAGAAAACATGTGGCCCTTGATTTTCTGAGTCTGACTGATCTCACTTAGCATGGTGTTTACTTCACTTTCTATAGATTAGTAGTTTAATTATCAAAGTGGAAGTTTTAGTAAGTAGCAAATCCAATTGTGGTTTATTGCACATTGGAATTCTTGTCTTTCGCCTAGTAGCCAACAAGTTGATTTTGCATGTACACAAAGAAATATATTCTACTGTTAGTGCTTAGATCTCTGAACCCTGAACTTGAGTTAATAAATGATGCCAATAATAGATTCTATTCCAAAAACTATGTGACACAGTTCTTATTGTCATTTGAGTCTTATGACCTCCCAAGACTCATAATGTTAAGACTTGAAAATAAAAGCTAGACTAAGTTGAGCAAGACTCTGGGTCACTCTAGCTATGAAACTTTAGAATTATGTCTTGAAGTGGTAAGAAAAAGCACTGTCAGACTCAAGGATGTGTCAGATACAGCTCTACAGCTCTATAATTCCACGTTATAACTCTGTCAGAGAGGGAACGTGGCAGGAAAAGACCTGTCTTCTTGTTTAAAAGTGTGAGCATAATAATTAAAAGGTCCATATAGACACTTCTTTCTAGGAAGGTGAATATACTTCTTTAAAAAAGAGAATTTTATTATATTTGAATTTTCCGATTTTTAAATGCCATCTCTTTAATCTGAAAATTTTATTTTTATGTCACTCTATCCATCCAAATATGTTGATTGATTTTAGTATTCTCAAAGATTTTCTATCAGTCTAATTTGTGTGAAACACTAATTTTATTTAAAATTGTAATGATAAACATGATACTATATATGCTCAAAATTTTAGTACATTTTAGAGACAATTTCAGAAAAATTGATATCCAAAATTAATTAAGAAAGATATATTTTCTAACCCCCATACTTTCTGCATCTGTAAAAACAAGTACGAGAATGCACATTTATTTATTCATTCAATAGCTATTTTAGTATATGCCATAGGTGGCATATACTTTCTTCTTTCTTTCTTTCTTTCTTTCTTTCTTTCTTTCTTTCTCTCTCTCTCTCTCTCTCTGTCTCTTTCTCTCTCTGTCTCTGTCTCTTTCCCTCTCTTTCTCTCTCTCTCTCTTTCTCACTCTCTCTCTCTCTCTCTCTCTCTCTCTTTTTCCCTCTCTCTCTCTCTCTCTCTCTTTGTACTGAAGGTTGAACCCAGAGGCATTCTGCCTCTGAGCTACACCCCCAGTACTATTTTATTTTGTTTTATTTTTAATTTTGAAACAGGGTCTAGCTTAGTTGCTGAGGCTGGCCTCAAATCTGCAATCTTGTTTCAGCCTCCCAAAGACTAGGATTACAGGCGTGCGCCACCACACTCACCTAGGCAAGTCATTTTTCAAGGAACCATAGATAAGATTTAATGCAACAGGAAAAGTATCTGTTCTCAGGAACTTACATTCTAGATAGAACAACTAGATAAGAAAATAAAGCGATATAAACAAGGGATTGTGGTGCACACCTATCATCCCAGTACTTGGGAGGTTGAGACAGGAGGATCATAGGTTCAAGGACAGCCTCAGCAAGACAGCAAAACTAGCAGCAGCCTAATGGGACTCTTTCAAAATAAAAAAAATAGAATAGGACTGGGAGTATAGCTTGGAGGTAGGCTACCCCTGGGTTCAATCCCTAGTACCAAAAACAACATATAAAATATATCATGTAAACCTGAGTTCTAAGAAAAAAAAGTAAAATGATAAGACAATGACTAATATGAATGATGGGGAAATGACAAGTGTTGCAAAGAATGAGAAACAACCCGAATTCCTATTCACTGCCGCTAGAAGCAGAAGAAAGAAGGTCCTTTGGAAAACTGTTGGGCATGCTTGACTCCAGGTGAGCATGTGCTAATCTGAGGATCTGGTAACTCCATTCCTAACATTTCTCCATGAGGAATTATTTATATGTTTACCAAAAGCTATATAATAAAATGATCATGGCAGCATGACATGTATTGGCCCCCTCAAAGGAAAACAAATAAATGCCCATCAACAATATAATAAATAAATAGATCATGGTTATTGGGGAATATTATACAGTGAGGAGAATGACTAGTGAAAAACTTCGTGACCCAAAGGACAACATAATAGAGGATCCCAGTTTTAGGGAATCCTAAAGTCTATCATTCTAATCTGTGCTCTTAAGTGACAGAGCAGTACCATGTTGGAGGTATAAAAGCTGAGTGCAGAAAGAACAGTCAGCGTGTTTGACTGCTGAGAATGTTGAGTTTCTTGATCTGGATGCTGGTTGCTGGACATGGGTGCTTCATGTGTCTCCGACCATGGTCTTGTCTAAAGCTAATTCCCTGCTCTCTTCCATAATGTATTTGTCAATAACTTCATTTTTCTAAGTCATGGAGCAGTGGGTTATGAAATGTTTCTTCTTTAGAAAGTTTGAGGAGGTGATTTAGTCTCATTAATGCTCACAACAGGGGGTAAATAGAAAGTGCTCTTGAATAATGAAGCAACTGAGATGAAGTGAGATTGCATCCTGGAAACATGAGCTGGTACCAGGAATGACAAAAAGAGCCTCAGTGTTCCTGAATTCCAGTGTATGATTTGAAAATCTGCTGAAATGTGAGAGTGTGTCCACTTATTATAGGCATGAGTGATCCTTACTACCACTTTTAATTTCAACCTAACATCAGGTTATATGTGAAAAGTAATGTCTTTCTAAATATAGAAATTCAAAAGTAGAACAATCTATCCTCTATGTTTATAATAAGATCAGGACTATCTATAATATAAAATATAGTAAAGAATATGTCTTTCCATTTCACCAACAGTTATTCCTGACATTCCTTTGGTTGGATATATTGACATTATATTCCTATTGCTCTGAAGTTTTCCTTATTTTTTTTTCTCAAACACCATATATGTCAGAATCCATTCTTTTAAGCAAAAACAGTTTTGCTCTTCAATATTATTTATTGCAACTAAAATATATATAATGGTCTAAATTGTTAACAAAATCAAATGAAATTAAGAGTATCTGTAGATTTCTGGGAAGAAATAGGATCAGAATTAAAAGAAATCTTGTTTCGAAAAAATTGAATTCATACCAGTCCTTATAAAGGCAGATTTAAGGATCTGTGCATAAAATATTATGTCAGATTACACTTGAGAGACATCTCTACAGATAGTAAAAATAATCTAAAAATATCTTGAACAAAGCTATTGTGATATTTGATAATTGCAATTAGTAAGTAAATTTAAAATTTCTAAATATTTGAAAAGCATTAGTCACCTAAATAAGTAATTTTTCATTATCACAAAAAGGAATAATCAGAATTTTTTGTGCAAGATGTGTGCTATATACTTTGTATTTTGATACTCTTCAGCCTGTGTAGCGTAATTAAGAGATTAATATCAGGTAATCGTGCCAGTAAGAATATATATTCCTCCAACTAAGCTATATAAACCTTGATAGTCAGTGCTCTATTTAATTCAAGTCTGTGTCTCTATGACCTGCAATACTTTCTACCCACAATAATTGATAAATATGTGGTGGATAAATAAAGCTGCAGCTGTATGAATGAATAAATACAAATGCATGTAGAGAAGAATGATTTGCTATACAAATATTTTTATTAGGTTAACTGGCCCTACACAATTTTGGAAATAGCAGAATCCTACATGATGGCTCAAGAAATTATAAACTCTTTCTCCTTTCTTTATCCTCCTGAATGCCACAGACCACAAAATTGGATTCCTCAATAATTACATCAAAGGCTAAATTAGCTTTCAGCAAGAATAAATTTTAAGGTGCAAAATTTTAAGATCATGTAGAATATAACATAGATAAATACTTTTTTAGAAAAAAGAGAGCTTATCCCATAATGAATAACAAAGTAGTCCCACAGAAATAGATTGATTACCTTAATTATATTTAAGTTAAAGGAATTCCACACTTCTCCACACTGTCACACTTTATAAATGAATTTGGGAAATATGATTAAGAATTTACATTACAGAGTAAATATTAGGATCTTTATGAATTTCTACTGTAAATTAATATGTGAAAAAATTGCCATCAACAGAAGGACCAAGTAAATATGCAAACAATGTAAAATTATATACAAATAATATAATTAAAATTTTCTAAAATAAAAATACAATGTATCTGTTGTATGTTTCTATGTTCACATTTTTCCAGGTGTGTGTGCTAAGAATATGTATTGATGACAACTTTTACGTATCTCATTTTGTCTTCAGTAGACTTTAATAAAAACTGATACCCTAGAACATACTGAAATAGGGTAATTCATTGTTATTGTATGCATTTGGCTGACTGTACTAAAAAAACATATGATAATTGTTAGAACAACAGTAATCACGAAGAGCATTAGTGGAAAAGCCTGGAAAAAATACGACATCCATAAAAATCTTGAAAAGGCCCTTGTAGGGACAATTTTCAGATAAATTTTAGACCTCTCTATCTCAGGCAGGCTTCTGTAATAGGGATGAATACTAGCCTTAAGTAGGTGAGAACTGGTTTTGGAATTGTGGGGAAAAAATGTGATATTAAGTATTTGTATTCCACCAAACTGCCACGGTACCTAAACAACAAAAACAGATAGATGGTGGTGAGAGAGGATGATTAGGAAGAGCTTTCTAGAAAAACTGTTTCTGGGAACAATATTGAAAAAAAGTTTGAGAAACGTTGTACTGGGATATGGTAAATGTTTCTCAAAATAAATAAATGTGAAAATTAAGTTAAAATTTACCCTTTTACTATTCTAATGCTTTTCTTTTACTTATTCTATTTTGAGCACGACAATACCATGGCACTAAAATAGAAAAAAATATTAAAAATCCACCACAAAATAAAAAAAACAAAGAAGAAATTTAAAATTTGAGGTGAATTATAAATATATATATAATAGTATATATATAAATATATATATATAATAATATACAAACTAAGTGAGATTATCCAGTCTCAGAAAGCAAAGGTTTGTATGTTTTCTCTCATATGAAGAAGCTAGAGAGAAATTGGGAAACAAAAGTGGCTTCATATAAAAGAGGAGATATTCCAGTAAAATCCTGGAAGGGTATTACGGGAGGAAGGTGGGAGGGGGAAGGAGACTTGATGAAGGAAACAGTTCAAACGATGCTATGTATATATGCAAAATTATCAATACCAATCTCAATGACATGTACAGGGAGGGGGAGGGAGTGGGTGGGATCTGGAGGGAAATTCATCAAGTGCTGTATACAGGTATGTCCCTATCACTCTGAACCTCATGCAGATGTGAAATTACAATGCACCAATAAAAGCATATTTAAAATCTAGTAATCTTCAATCCTTGATACACAAACAAAGGTAAGTATGTACAGGTAAATTTGAAGAGCGAATGTCAACTAAATGAATCTGTAAAATCTGTTACCTAAAATTACATAACAGTATATGACTATATTTTATGACTTTATGAACAATGCGCATTGCCCTTATGACATAGAGATATATGTTATTCCTTGAAATCAAATACTTTACTCAGTATAAAAATACATAAAATAATGGTTAGTATAAAGAAAAAAAACAGCAAGTGAAAAGAATTCCCACTAGCTTCTTCATCTGAGAAATGGAACCTGTTGTCTTACTACATCACTCAGAGCTGCATTTCCAGAAAGAAAGGAAAAGTGGCTTGTGTACTTGTGAATGTGATGGTAACATTATCAAAAAATGAAACAAAATGTAAGATTGGCAGTTTTGTGATTTCCCTGTGAGACCAGGAAATCCATTTGGGATAGATTGTAAACAGCATTTGGTATACTGAAACATTCTCTAGAAGATTGTAGGCACAGCTAGGATAACCTGCATCTAGTATCTGAAGGCCAGTGATTACAGAGTCCTTCAGATGTACCATTTAGGCATCCTCATTGTAAAATTGTAAAATCCAATATGTGGTGACGCTTAGTGGAAACAATTCATACTAAAGAAAAAAAATAAGATGAACAGTTCAAAATTGTAGCAAAATCATAGCATCTCTTTCTGATCACATACAACTTGAGACAGCATATAAATCCAATAGATAAACTATAAATCCAATACACAAAAAGAAGCATGAACTGAAAAAACTGAGCTAGCAATGATCAAGTAATAAATATTGGGAGGTGAATAATGTACAGTCTTATATACTGTTTCTTTGCTACACTACCACAACCATAGTAATGTCCTTGTTCTTTAGTATCCTTTGGAATATATATGTATATATATATATATATATAATTTTTGAAATATATATTATATATATATTTATTCATATATATTAACATATGAATATATATGAATATATAATATATTTTATATATATATATATATATATATATAATATATATAATTTTTTTTCTGGTGGTACTGGGGATTGAACCCAGCGGCATTCTACCTTCAAGCTACACCCCCCCAGCCCTTTTAATTTTATTTATTTATTTAATTTTTGTTTTGAAACAGGGTCTTGCTAGATTGCTCAGAGTCTTGCTGAGTTGCTGAGACGGGTCTTAAGCCTGCGATCCTCCTGTCTCAGCCTCCCAAGTACTGGGATTACAGGAATATGCCACCATGCCTGGCTGGGATAATTTTTAAGAACCAGATTAAACATGAAATTCATAGTTATGTTTATAATATAATGGGTAGCTAATGCATCTTAAATTTATTTATCAATACATATTAAATGCTATTGTACTTAACATTCAGACAACATGATTTCATTTATGAGACTGAAATTGGATTTCTTTTCTCTAGAATGGACTACTATGGCTATGATATGGCCTGAGCATAATTTCCTGAGATTAGTTTTTTCTACCCAACAGTGTATGGTTGTACCTCTAATTGAAACAAAATGGGCTAGTGAAGGAAATATGAAAGATTGTAGGGCCATTTGAAGGTGTTACTTGCACATAGAAGAAATCATATAGGGAAAATAGTTTGCTTAAATGATATAGGAGAACATCTTATTGGAGAAAAGAAGGATTTTCTCACCTGAGAGAGTTGGGGGGAATCACTCACCCCATTGTAGCATAAACTGCGTAAGTGGTTCTCTTTATTGTACCGTCACCCTAAGGGAAAGGGTATGCTCTCTCACTAACAGCATGACGTCTTTCCACGTTCACAAAGACTTCCTTAAAGTGGCTATCATAAGAAACTTTTCCCTGTAGAATGGGTTTAATTTTTTGTGACCATTCTGACTGGTAGGAAAGTATAGTTTTTTAAAAAGTTGAGCAATTCTTTCCGATGAAAAATGTTGGAAGCTGGGCATGGTGGTACATGATTATAATCCCAGTACTTGGGAGGCAGAGACAGGAGAAATCAAAGTTTTTAGGACAGCCTCAACAATGTAGGAGACTCTTAGCAATCTAGCGAGACCTTGTTTCAAACAAAAAAACGAAAAAAGGTCTGGGGTGTAGCTTGGAGGTTGAATGACCCCTGAGTCCAATCCCCAGTACCACAAAAATAAATAAATAAATACATACATACATATATACATACATACATACATAAATACATAAATAAATATAGAGCAACAGCAACAAAATATATGCATGATATCTGGTTGTGTTTCGGATAAAACATACTAATATGAAATATATTTCTGAGAAGAATTCGAGAAATGTGCCTATGAATAAGAAATTTGATTCTATTAGGGAAATTACTTTCCATTTATTTAGGGTGAAACTATTATGCACTCCCATCTTCATGTATTTCTTAATATTTAGCATGTGCAGTATTTAAAAGTCAGGTATGGAGCTGGGCGTGGTGGCATGCCTATAATCCCAGTATTTGGGAGACTAAGACAGAAGGATTGCGGATTTGCGGCCAGCCTCAGCAACTTAGCGAGGCTCTCTGCAACACAGTGAGACCCTGTTTCAAATTAAAAAATAAAAAATGGCTGGGGATGTAGCTCAGAGGTAGAATACCCCTGGGTTCAATCTCCATGAACACACACACACACTCACACACACACACAGAATCAGGCATCAGATTTTCTACACCTTAATTTTAGTTAATGTAACATAAAAAGTCTTTATAGCTGTAACTATACATATTTCTCTCTGAATTTATCTCTACCTTTCTATCTCTCACCTGTCTGTCTGTCTGTCTACCTATCTGTATCAGGCTTTATCAAAGTTGGCACTCTGGACATGTGAAGCCAAATTGTCTTTGTTGGTGGTTGGCTGGGTGCCCACTGTAGGCTGTTTCCCCACATTCCTATCTTTCATTTTTATTTTCTTTTTTATTTGAAACAGGATCTCATTAAGTTGCTGAGGGCCCTGCTAAGTTGCTAAGGCTGGCCATGAAAACTGTGACTCTCCTGTCTCAGCCTCCCATGTCCGGAGATTACAGGCGTGCGTCACCACACCTGGCCTAAATTCTTACTACGATCCATTTCATTTTTCCCCCTGCTGCTTTTAACAGTACTATGATCCATTTTACACTGTTTTTGTTGGTGCGTGTGTGTGTGTGTGTGTGTGTGTGTGTGTGTGTGTGTGTGTGTATTTTCTTTTACATTGTGAGCCCCTGTTTCTTAGATTTTATGAAATATTTTGAAGTGTGGATGGAAAGGTCATTCTTCAAACAGGATTTTTCTTTGCTTCCTCCAGTCACCTGGAGGCATTTCTGATGAAAGCATACTTTAAATGCCATCTTTGACTTCAAATTTTTAAGAATCACAAGATGGCTAGTACATCCTTATGCATTGTCTTAGGAGGTATTTTATTTGTTTTGTTACTTTTATTTCCTTTCCCAGAATTAGATTTAAGATAGTCAGTTTTCTATTCAAAGTTATATCCACTTTTCCTTTGCAATTACATTAAGATTAATATATTTGGGAAAATCATATTTAAGTGGGCATCTACTATTGGATGCCTTGTGCAGCACTGGGTTGTAGCTTGTATCCTTTTTTTTTTTTTTGCGGTACCGGGGATTGAACCCAGGGGCGTTCTACCTCCGCGCTACACCCCCGGCCCTATTTTTTTTATACTTTATTTTGAAACCGGGTCTCACGAAGTTGCGGAGGCCTCACTAAGTAGAGAGAGAGAGAGAGGCAGGGAGAGAGAGGCAGGGAGAGAGAGAGAGAGAGAGAGAGAGAGAGAGAGAGAGAGAGACAGCTGAGGCTGGCCACAAACCAGGATCCTCCAGTCTCCGCCTCCCAAAGTACTGGGATTACAAGCGTGCGCCACCACGCCCCACCGCAGCTTGTATCCTTTATAATTCAGGCAATCATCAAAAAAGAATTTCAAGCCAGTTGTAATGGTTTATACCTGTAATCCCAGCTGCTTGTGAGGCTGAGGCAGGAATATTGAAAGTATAAGGCTAGCCTGGGCAATTTATCTCAGTTGTAGAGCACTCCTGGGTTTAATCCCCACTGCAACCCACCCCAGTACAGAAAAAAAAAAAAAAATTAGAATTTCACCGTTTCTTGATGTGATTAATTTAATGCAGTATTCCTCCAAAATTTGTATGTTGAAGCCTCACTCCCAATGCGTTGGTGTTTGAAGGTGGGATTGGTGCCTCTAAGAGGAGATGTGAGAGCAAAGCTCTCTCGGCCATGTGAGGATACAGTACATTGATGGCTGTCTACAACAGGCAGAGAACCTCCACCGGACCCTGTATCTGCTGCTTCTTGGAGCAGACTCATCAGCATTCAGAACTCTGACAAGCCGGACATGGTGGTGCACACCTGTAATCCCAGTACTTGGGAGGCTGAGACAGGAGATTCGCAGGTTCGAGGTCAGCTTCAGCAATCTAGTGAGACTCTCAGCAACTCAGAGACCCAATTTCAAAGCAAAAAAAAAAAAAAAAACATTTAAAAAGGGCTGGGGGTGTAGCTCAGAGGTACAATATCCCTGGGTTCAATCCTCAATATCACAAAACAACAACAACAACAACAAAAAGGCACTGTGCGAAATTGTTTATTTAAGTTACCCAGCCACGGCTAGTTTTGTTATAGCAACTCAAACTGATTAAGACATAGGGTCAGTAGAAAATCATAAAACCTCCTATAGATTGATTACCTCCCAGTGTTCCTACTATTGCAATGATTTTAACCTATGCAAATTCATATTTTATGACAAAACTGCATTTAAATGTTCTCAGGGAAGGGTTGGTTGTGATTTATTTTCAGCCATATGGTCACTAATGGAACCTTATTCTCATATAATCTGTGTGGCTAGCTAATGCAGGATAGACACCATTGATTTCTTCAATTATGTTTGGCTTCTCATATCAGGTTTTGTCTTGACATATTATTAACACATATAGTTCATTGAGATTATTGCATATTTGTGGTCCCTCCATGTACAGAAGGTGCAACTGTTCCAAACTCTCAGGTCCTTCACTTACGACAATGCTTCTAATCAATCATTTCATTTGACAACTTTTATATAGGATTCTTCCTTAATATGAGAGAAGAGCAATGAACAGAGAGAAACTGAAGACGTGCATTAATCTGCTTAACTGTTTTGCTTAGGGCTGGCCCTGCATGTAACAGTGTATATTTTTCATTAAGTAGAATAATAAAAAATCAAATGCAATTAACTGAACTAATATGAAGGGACAAGATAAATGCTATATCCTAATAGAATTCCAATGCTAACAACTTCAAGCCATAGCTGTCTTATTTGTGGACGAGAGCAAACAATGTTAAGCTAAAGAACCCACTAATGGATGATTAATGTTCCTTATTAAATTAGATGAAGGAAAATAACGATGTTTAGTTGTTAGCAAGTTACCAGAGTAGAGGGGAAAAGAAGAAACTTTGACAAGGATATTTTTTCTGGATGTTTATTCTATAAAGATGGTGAATATAATTACCCAGGAAATGGAATTTGTCTATTATTGACTATATATCTTTCTTTAATTTTATATGAAAATATAGTTTATGACAGGGTTGCTTTAATAAATGGATAGCAGGTGCATCTATACTATGTATTTATGTGTATGCAATATATATTGCTCTTAAGATATTTTTTAAAGATCTCACATCTTTATAGGTAACATTGTAGCCTTTATAGGTAGCTTTGATTAAAGAAAGATTTGTGGCAGAGTCTTATCCAAAGGATTCCTTCCTTCCTTCCTGTACTGGGAATTGAACCCATGAGCATTCTATTTCTGAGCTACACCTCTAGCCCTATTTTATTTTGAAACAGGGTCTTGCCAAGTTGCTGAGAGCCTCACTAAGTTGCTGAGACTGACCTTGAACCTGTGATCCTCCTGTCTCAGCCTCCCAAGTACTGAACTACAGGTGTACACCACCACACCCAGCTTCCTTTAACATTACTTTTTATAATGTTTTATATAATTCTTGTCTTTATGATACTTATCAAATAACCAAACAGAAAACTGAAATTTTCTTAGCACTACATCTATGAATTTACTTTTGTGTATAATTATATGATGAATCAGAATATGGGGAGACTTCCCAGAGGAAGGTTAAAATGTCTTGTTGCTGGAATAGGGTCTAAGTTTTCAGTATAAGACCTTAAAATCCACAATAAACAATAAACAAACTAAAATAGAACTCATGGATGTACTTGAAAGTTAGTGGACTCTTCTGCTTTCTTTCTTCCCTTACTCTTCTGCAGGTTATGAATAAATGGACAGAGAAATTGGGGTTACTTCCTTTTTATTTGATACAAATACTGACTAACTTCTTACAGCATCTATATCTCTATCATTTCAGACACACTGTGTGCATGTAAATTTGTATCACTTTGAACTTCACTGTGATGTGTAAGTACAATGCTCCCATAAATGCATATTAAAAAAACATAAAATCTTGAATAGCCAAAATTAAACATTTACAAGGGAAATTCACATGAGTAAATATTACATTCTGTATTCTGAAAGTACCAATTTTGAAAATATACATTAAATTCACTTAAAAACATATACTTATCAAGATTATCTTATTCTATATAACTTATTCTGAAATTTAATGTGTTGAAATTCACTGTTCTTATTTAAGTGTGCCTCTATGTGCAATGTGAGTATTAGCATTTCTCACATTTGAAAAAATACTACTGTAACAAGAATTTCCATGTACTGGATGATATTATTGACTCAGAATCTGTCTTTGAGCATGTTAGGTAAGCATTCTACAGAAAATTAGCATTTTATACAAATGTGAATCAAGTCACAAATATAATAGAGGCTTCTTTAATATTAAAAATATTTTACCAAATGCATTTTGTTATATTTGCATAAGTTTACATTTAATAGAATAGCATTTAATTTGTCTTCCTTTAGCACTTTATTTGAATATTATTTTCCCATAGTTTCAACCATGTACATAATAAATATTTTCAACAATAATTAAACAATATTTAATGCTGATTTTATAACTTTGAAAATTGAGATATTTCTTCCAAACCCTAAGTGCTCAATTTACATAAAATGTTAGTGTCATTATATGTTTATACTTAATATATGATACAAATACTTGATTAATCAAATACCTAAATATCTGATATCTAATAAAAATATGAAAGAAAACTTGCAAAAAGCCATTTCCATCTTTAAAAGTAGCAAGGTTTTTCAATTTTAATCACAGAGAGATGCTGATGATAAAAAGTAATATTCCATTTAATTTTGCCCAGATATTTGGAATTTTTTCAATTTTTATTTTTCTGTATTTTTTGTCTTCTCTATATTTGATTCTGAGAATGAGCTTTTGCTATTTATCTATCAGGATGAGAGTGGGTGTTTTAATCCCAATTAGTCTGGCTCTATATATTATTTTCCGTAGGATATAACAATGTATCCTCCTGAGATACATTCTCCAAGCACATCTTTTATCTCTTGCACCTGTGGGGACTCTGTGGGAGGCAATTTAATTCTATCATTCCCATAAAATCAGAGAGCTTCCATCCCTTAGGTTAAATATTAAGTAAATCATTAAAAGGATAAAGACATCAGGCTTATGCTTACAAGACTCAGTGCATAAATAAACATGAAGAACTTAAATGGAAAACCCTCAGGTACTTGGGATGTGAGGAAGTATTTAACAGTAAAACCTGCTAATAACAAAGAAAAGTTCTTTAGAACAGCAGGGTTGCCTATTTTAGTCACTCAACTGAAAAGTGTTCTCGACCAGCCCAAACTAAAGTGTTCTGCTAAAACTGTCCCTATAACCACAGCAGGGATTTCAGGAACAGGAGAGGAGGTAGAGGACAGGAATGCATATCTTTACAGAAGCCAACCAGGTCTTTTATAGGCCAGGGCATGGGGAAGAGTTATACCTTCTTAAATCTCAACATTTATGTGAATGTGTGCAGTGGTAGTAGGCACAGAAGTACTACAATAGAGAGCCTTTCACATTCCAGAGAGAAGGATCATTTTCTTAGAGGTCTGATTCAGTGGGATGCAGTTACTGCTACTAAAGTAAGCCATTTGCATTTATTAAGTCATTTATTAAACACAATATTCTAGAATGCAGGTATTGTTCCATTTTATACCATTTAAAGATAGATATGTATATTTTATACCATGCAGAGATTTTATTTTATACCATTTTAGAGATGAGAAACCTGAGACATGAGTACTTTTTCTAGGATCACACAATAAGAAGTAGAAAAGAAGACTCCTATATTTGGCAGCATGATGGAGTAAATATACAGAGGTCCCTCGCCCTGAGGAACAAGGGGTTTCTGGTAAAGTATAACCTAAACCATTGATGCATTAGTATTGATATCAGGGTAACATTTTACATCACGATTCGATGATTAATTTAAAATAATAGCCATTGAAAACCCAGCAAGGACCACCTTTACCCAAAACATTCTAAGAAACGTGCACAGAAAAATTGAAGAGCAAGTGGTGTCTTTATTTCTCTGAAATAAGAAAATGCTGAAAGTGGGATTCCTTGAAGACAAAGGCTAATATCAAAGATGGTCAGATTAAAAAAAAAATACCTACATAAATCAATACTTAAAAGAGAGCTCATAAGTTAGGGAAACAAAGAAAAATTTAAGGTATGAGATGATACATTAAAATGCTTTATCTAAATAAAGCTGAGGCAGCAATGCAAATCAGAAAGTATAAACTATAAAAGAGAAAATACTCTTATAAATAGGATTACAAAATGATGATATAATTCATCAATAAAATTTTCCAATTCTTAGCCAACATGTATCTAAAAAGGTAGCTTCCAATTACATAAAGCAAAAAATGAGAGAACTAAAGGGGAAAATGAGTAATGCAGCAGGATATCAGTCTAGCAATGTAATTTCTCACCCACTGATAGGAAAAATACTGATAGACCTACATAGGTTTCTGAACTCGAAAATTGTAAAATCCATTTACTTATTTGTACAGAGAATGGAAAAGGACAAAAAGCTTTTCTTCAAATAGCAGAAACTTGTTTACCTGAAGAAATGTTTCTTAAGCCATTATGCAATGATGACTAATAATGAAATAAACTAATTCAAGAGCAAAGAGTTCTAAATTACTCATCTATCAAAGAAAAAAATTAATCATGGAAATGTAAAGTAATTTAAAATAATAGTACAGAAAAACACAAACACAAAATCATAAAGAATAATGCTTATTTATCAAAAGGAAAAACAAACTAAATATTGCTTAGTTGAACATGAAGAAGAGAGAAAAGGCCTGAAGAGAAATTATAGGTCTATTATTTTTCTATTTCTCTAGTTTGTCTCTCTAATGATTTAATCTCTTCCAAACAATGGCAGCCACTTCATTGCTACACTCAGAAATGACTTTCAATTTTATTTTATCTTATTTTTTTACTATACTCAATGGTAAGATGACATCACTGACAGGAGGCATATATACATACAAACATTTAGCTAGGCACACACACACACACACACACACACACACAAATACACACACACAAACACATATGAAAACAGTTTCATTTAAAAACTCTCAACAAGAAAACAAAACAATTTAAAAAGAACCATGGGCCTTAACAGACATCTCACTGGAAAAGGTATACAGATAGCAAAGAAGCGCATGAAAAGGTTCTCTACATCATATATCATCAGGAAATACAAGTTAAAATAATGCGATACCATGACATACTTATTAGAATGGCCAAAATCTGGAACACTCACAACATCAAATCTAATAAGGATGTGGAGCAACAGATTTCTCATTTTTTTCTGATCAGAAAGGCAAAATGGTATGGTCACTTGGAAGGAAAGTTTGGGAATTCTTACAAAACTAAAAAAAAAGCATTACATATGGTCCACAATCATGTTCCTTGGTATTATCTAAAGGAATTGTAAACTATTCCTATACAAAAAAAAGTTCACATGGATGTTTTAACAGTTTTATTCTTTTTTAAATTTACTTTTTATTGGTGCATTGTAATCATGCATCTTGATGGGTTTCAGGGTGGTAGAAGTATACATGCACACATCGGTCAATTAGCCCTCCCCCAATTCTCACCCCCATTCCCTCTCCCTTCCCTCCTTCTCTTGCTTAGCATAATAGTTGACTTTGATAAATCTGTGTATGTACATCCTGTTTTGTTCTTAAGTGCCCGACTTAGAAGCACCCAAGATGTACTTTAGTAAGTGAATAGATAAATTGGTACATCTAGACAATGGAGTATTATTTAACACTAAAAAGCAATTAGCTATTAAGCCATGAAAAAACGTAGTAATTTTAAATGCATAGTACTAAGGGGAAGAAGCTAATCTGTGAAGTCTACACACTGTTCTATTCCAACTATATGAACTCCTGAAAAAGGCAGAACTGTGGAGACACCAAAAATGTAAGTGGTTGTCAGGGGTTGCAGTGGGGGAAGGAAGTCAGATCACAGATTATTCTTAGGGAGGTGTAGCTCTTCTAGATGGAAACATTATGTTGGGTACATGACATTATACGTGTATTCAAACCCAAAGAATGCACAAAACCAAGAATGTATGCTAATATGAAGGATGGAGTTTGAGTGATTATGATGCATCAAAGTAGATTTATTAATTGAACAAATGTGCTACAGCAAGGGCCCCACTAGACAGCACTCACTCCTGTCTCCCCCACTCATTCCCTTCAAAGCCGCCACTCCAACAAATTGTTCACCAACCTCATAGCTTTTTATCCCTGTATTCCAAATTTAATCACATAGCCTGTCTTTCCAATACTCCCTCTGTATGAAAATGCCCTGTATAGCTCCTTTCTTCCCTGCATCATCTTTGGATAGAGGCCAAAACTTGCCAGATCAAATTTTATACCTATTCTGTATCTTTGTACCTATATCCATGCATTTGTAATTTGCTGAGGACAAAAACAAAACAAAACAAAAAAAAACTGTAACTGTTCTTGGATTCATAAAATTCAAACCATTAAATTCAAAACCATTAACATCTAACATTTCATTTAGATGTTGGTTAGATGTTCAGTTTGTATAGTTCCAAATGATGGCTGGCCTTCTGTCTCAATTAATCAAGAAAGTAGAAAACTTCTAATGAGAACAACCCAAAGGTACTACTACCAAATCTATGTGTTCATTTTTATGTACAGGGGGACTCTGCCTCAAATGATGGACTTTTTCCTAATTAATCAACAATCACTAGCTGGAGCATGAAAGGGAGGGAAGGGGGAGGGAATAGGGTGGGATTGGAGGGAAGGCTAAATGTGCAATGTGTGCATGTATGATGTTCATACCCTGACATATATCAAAATGTATAATTATAATTTATAATGCACCAATAAATGAACATAAAAAGTTAAAAAAATACAAAAAATCAACAAAACCAAAAGCTGGTTCCTTGAAAAAATAAACAAGATAGACAAACCACTAGCCAACCTAACCAAAAGAAAGAGAGAATCAATCCAAATTACTAAAATAAGAGATGAAAAAGGGGATATTACTACCGACAGCATGGAAATCCAGAGGATAATCAGAAACTGTTTTGAAAAACTATACTCCAACAAAATGGAAAACCTAGAAGATATTGACAAGTTTCTAGACATGTACAACCTTCCTAAGTTGAATCAAGAAGACATAGAAAACTTAAATCGACCAATAGCAATTAACGAGATTGAAGCAGCAATAAAGAGCCTACCATCAAAGAAAAGCCCAGGTCCAGATGGTTTCCCAGGTGAATTT
>PVJS01025285.1:0-27990 GCA_004027185.1 Glis glis
CATCATAGTGAGGTTCGATGTGGTAGAAACATATACACACACAGTTGTCTTAATATACTGTTTTTCTGTGTGTGTGTGTGTGTGTGTGTGTGTGTGTGTGTGTGTTACTGGGGATTGAACCCAGGGGCATTCTGCCTCCAAGCTACACCCCCAGCCCCAATTTTACTTTTTTATTTTGAACCAGAGTCTTGCTGGGTTGATGAAAGTCTTCCACTTGCTAAGGCTGTCCTGGAACCTGTGATCCTCCTGCCTCAGCCTCCCAAGTTACTCAGACTACAGGCATGCGCCACCATGCCCGGCTTTAATACACTGTTGATGGGAAAGTAAACTGGTACAGCCACTATGGAAATCAGTAAGGAGGCTCCTGAAAAGCTAAGAATAGCAGGTCCAGCAGTGCATTCCTGTAATCCCAGCAACTTGGGAGGCTGAGGCAAGAAGATCACAAATTTGAGGACAGACTCAGCAACTTAGTGGGACTGTGTCTTCAGATAAAAAATTAAACCTATCATAAAGATACTTGCATACCCATGCTTATCACAGCATAATTCACAATAACCAAGGTGGATAGATGAACCCCTTGCTGTCCATCATAGATGAATGCATAAAGAAAATGTAGTATATTATACATAATGAATTTTTTTCATCCGTAAAGAATGAAATTATGTCATTTAAAGGAAAATATAACTGGAGACCATAATTTTGAGCAAAATAAGTCAGACTCTGAAAGTATCATGGGAAGCTAGAAGGAAAAACAGGAAAAAAAAGGAATTCCATGAAAAAGGGAGACTATCAGGGGATGAGGGGGAGGCAGTAGGGAATGAAATTGATCAAATCACATTTACACACACATCTCACAAGGAAAGGCACCATTCTATATAAATAGACACCAATTTAAAAAAAGAATACTTTTAGGAAGACCGTGAGAATAATGGTGATGACCCAGTGATAAAATAACAGGAAATAATTAGCAAAATACTGATGGGCTTAAATTCAAATGTGAACTCATAAAATACGCAATTTTCCAAAAATATCTCAGATTTTTATTAAGTACTTTTAGAGAATGTTATGAGAAAAATAAGTACTAAATAATCAGCTCTAATTCAGGTATTTTAAGACAGTGTGTGTGTGTGTGTGTGTGTGTGTGTGTGTGTTTTACTGGAGATTGAATCCCAAGGTACTCTACCTCTGACCTACACCCTAGCCCTTTCTATTTTTTATTTTGAAACAGGGTCTCACTAAGTTGCTAAGGCTGGTGTTGAACCTGTGATCCTCCTGTCTCAGCTTACTAAGTACTAGATTTCAGGCATGTGCCACCATGCCCATCTGACATGGTATGTATTTTAGGGAAATTAAAGGATCTTGGTGGCTACAATTATTTAAAAAGAAGAGTTCTCCACATTAAATGATTTGACATCTATGCCTGTTATATATATGTATTTCTGTATGGGGTATAGAACCCAGGGCCTCATGCATACTGGGTAATATTTGCTGTTAAAAAGTACTCATAGAGCCAGGTGTGGTGGCGCACGCTTGTAATCCCAGCGCGCGCGCGCGCGCGCGCGCACACACACACACACACACACACACACACACACAGTACTCATACAGCTGGGCGTGGTGACGCATATCTGTAATCCCAATACTTGGGAAGCTGAGACAGGAGGATCGCAGGTTGGAGGCTAGTCTCAGCAACTTAGCAAGACCCTATTTCGAATAAAAAAATAAAAAGGCCTAGGGGGTATAGCTCCGAGGTCAAACGCTTTTGGGTTCAATCCCCAGTACAAATTAAAAAAACTAAAACAAAAAGAAGTGGTGCAAGTATATTTTTTCCTTCCCATTTGCGGGAGTATACTTAACTCCTAAGTGGCAGGAGCCATGCTATTTAAGTACTTTGCACACATGTTTTCATTTAATTCTCATAACTGGATGCTATTATACCACTTTTTTTTTCTTTTTGGTATTGGAGATTGAACCCAGGGGCATTCTACTTCTGAGCTACTCCCCCAGCCCTTTTCATTTTTTACTTTTTTTTTTTTTTTTGCAGTACTGGGGATGGAACCCAGGGGGCATTCTACCTCCGAGCTGCACCCCCACCCCTATTTTTTATTTTTTTTTGAGACAGGATCTCACTAAGTTGCAGAGGGCCTCACTGAGTAGCTGAGGCTGGCAGTGAACCTGCGATCCTCCTGTCTCAGCCTCCCAAGTACTGGGATTACAAGCATGCACCACCACACCTGGCAGCTGAGGCTGGCAGTGAACCTGTGATCCTCCTGTCTCAGCCTTCCAAGTTCTGGGATTACAGGTGCATGCCACCACACTGGCTAATACCACAATTTTTTTTCTTTTCCAGTACCGGGGATTGACCCAGGTGTGTTCTACCTCCAAGCTACACCCCTGGCCCTATTTTTTATCCTTTATTTTGAAACCGGATCTCACGAAGTTGCAGAGGGCCTCACTAAGTAGCTGAGAATGGCCGCCAACCCGGATCCTCCGGTCTCTGCCTCCCAAGTACTGGGATTACCAGCATGCGCCACCATGCCTGGCTCGTCTAAGGTCTTACAGCTAGGTGATAAAGCTGACATTTGAAACCAGGTCTTTCTGACTCTACCAACTTTTTTTGGAGGTACTGGGGGATAGAACCCAGGGGCATTCTACCTCTGAACCACACCCCTAGCCCTATTTTATTTTGAAATAGGGTCTCATTAAGTTGTTGAGGGTCTCGCTAAGTTGCTGAAGCTGGCCTAGAACCTGTGATCCTCCTGTCTCAGTCCCCCAAGTACCAGGATTAAAGATGTGTGCCATTGTGCCCAGCATGACTCAACCAATTAAAAAAAATCATTATGTTTCAGTAAATAGCATTCTACTAATGGGTGATCCAGACAGAAAACATTACCTAGTTTTTTTGGATATTAATTTCTAGCTATGATAGAAGTAAATAGCCTTGTTAAAAAAAAATAGTTGGTAATCCAGGCATGGTGGTGCATGCTTGTACTTGGGAGGCTGAGAAACGAGGATCACAGGTTCAGGCCAGCATATGGTAACTAAGTTCAAGACCCTCATTCAAAATAAAAAATGACTAGGAGTATAGCTTAGTGGTAGAATGTGCCTAGGTTCAATCCCCAGTACCACAAAAAAACTGGTAAAAGAAAACAAGTCTTCTCTCACTTTCTGGGACGGCCCGCATTCTTCCTTGAACGTATATTTACTTTCCTAAATAAATCTGGTTCTATCAGTGGTAGCCTGGAACTCTTACCATAAGCCATCACCACTAAAATCTGAGTTACTTTACAAACGCCCCGGGAAAAAAACCAACAAAATATTTGGCAAGTAATGTTAAATCACATACTTCAACTGTCATTTGAGCAGAAAGTATTATTATACCATTTCCCCCTATCATTTGATAGATCATTAAAAAATAACTGAGGTATACCTCACATAACATAAAATTAACTGTTTTCAACTGAATAATTTAGTAGTATTTAGTACATTAACTAAGTTGTGCAATCATCTCTATCTTATTCTAAAATAATGCCAAAGTAAAACTCCTTACCCAGTAAGCAGTCTCTCCCCATTCCCACAGAGACTCATTCTGTCTATGAATTTATTTATTCTCACTACTTCAAATAAAAGGATCAAACAGTATTGGAGGTTCACCTATTTTGTGACAAATCATTCGTGTGTGCGCATGTGAACATATGGTACTGGGGGATTGAACCCAGGAGCATTCTACCTTCTCTAAGCTACACCCCCAGCCCTTTTTATTTTGAAATAGGGTCTCCATGAACCTGCAATCCTCCTGTCTCAGCCTCCCAAGTGCTGGGATTACAGGTGTGCACCCAGCGGAAACAATGTTAAGATTAATAATGTTACAACGCACTTGTTTCTGCCACCACACAAAAATGTAAAGGCTTAAATCAAACAGAGGAAAAGGTCTGCTAGCAATGTTGAATGTAGCCATTCTTTCCCTAAGAAATCCTTAAAGCATACAGGGGAAGAAGTAGAGGTATAAAAAACGTTGAGTGGATAAGAAAAAAAGCTATACACTATGGGATACTGAAAGAATACAATTCTGTAATTTGCAGCAATAAGGATGGAACTGGGAGATATTAAGTAAAGAAAGTCAGGCAAAGAAAGAAAAATATGGCACATTCTCACTTATATGTGAAATCTAAAAAGTTGATCTCAATTGAAGTAGGGAGTAGAATAATGATTACCAAAGCCTAGGAAGGGTGTGGAAGGAGGAAGTGGGAAATGGAAAGATGGTTAATGGGTACAGGATGCAGCTAGATAGGCAGAATAACTTCTTATGCTCTATTGCATGGTAGGATAACTATGGTTGACAACAATTAATTTATGTTTCTTTTTTCTGATGGTGGTGATTCTGGAGATCAAACCCAAGACCTCACACATACTACACACTACCACTGAGCTACATCTCAGCCCTGATTGTATTTCAAATTAAGTATATTTCAAATTAGGTAACAGAATTTTCAATGTTTCCAGGACAAAGAAATGATAAATGTTTTAAGTGTTAGATATGCCAATTTCCCTGATCTGATCTTTACTACATTGTGTACATACACTGAAATATCACACTGTACCTCATAAATGTATGTAATTGTACGTCAACTAAAAATAAAAATTATTATTATTTTTTTTGCGGTACCGGGGATTGAACCCAGGGGCATTCTACCTCTGAGCTACACCCCTGGCCCTATTTTTTATCCTTTATTTTGAAACCGGGCCTCATGAAGTTGCAGAGGGCCTCACTAAGTAGCTGAGGCTGGCCGCGAACCCGGATCCTCTGGTCTCCGCCTCCCAAGTACTGGGATTCAAGCGTGCGCCACCACGCCCGGCTAAAAAATATATTTTAAAAAAAGATTTGCATGATATTCTTGTACTTGTGTGGAATATGGAAAATACATTCTGTTATGAACTATGGGTGATAATGACATGTCAATGTGTTCATAAATCATAACAAATGTACCCCTCTAGTACAGGAAGTTGATGGTAGGAGAAGTTGTGCATGTGCAGGTGGCAAAGGATATGTGAGAACTCAGTATTTTTCATTTAATTTTGCTGTAAATCAACAACTGCTGGAAAAAACAAAGTCTAAGCTGGTCGTGGTGGCACATGCTTATAATCCCAGTACTTGGGAGACTGAGAGAGGAGAATCGCAGGTTCGGGGTCAGCCTCAGCCAACAGTGAGACTCTAACCTAGTGAGACCCTGTTTCAAAATAAAGAATAAAAATAGGGCTGGGGGTGTAACTTGGAGGTAAAATGCTCCTGGGTTCAATCGCCAGTACCAAAAGAAAAAAAAAAGATTAAAACCAAACAAACAAGAAAACAAAGTCTATTAAAATAAAAAAAAAAATCTGTTCTGAGCCAGGTTCTATGGCTCATGCCTATAATTCCAGCACTTGGGAGGCCAAGACAGGAAGACTACAGGTTTGAGGTCAGTCTCAGAAATTTAGCAAGACCCTGTTTTGAGATAAAAAGTAAAAAGGAATGGGGATGCAGCTCGGGTTCATAAAATGCCCTGGGTTCATTCAAAGAAAGGAAGGCAGGCAGGCAAGCATGCGAAAAAAACTGTACAATTTGTTTGGAAAAATATAGAGCTGGATTTATCTTTGATCCACTTATAAATTTAAAATTAATTTTTTTTGGTACTATGGATTGAACTCAGGGGCTTTCTATCTCCGAGCTACACTCCCAGCTCTATTTTATTTTTTAGTTTGAAACAGGGTCTTACTAAGCTGCGGAAGGCCTCAATAAATTGCTGAGACTGGCTGTGAACCTGCGATCCTGTCTCAGCCTCTTAAGTACTGGGATTACAAGCGGTGCCACCATGCCCGGCTTAAAATTAATTTCTAATTATACAAATTACATGTAGTTTTCTCTGGTAAAAATTAAACATTACAAATCTTCATCCTAATCATCCCTTTTCCCAACTCTTCAGAAAAAAAAATCACTATTATAAATTGGAAACTGGGGCCAGGTGTGGTGGCGCATGCTTGTAATCTCAGTACTTGGGAGGGGGAGATCGGAGGATCCGGGTTCACGGCCAGCCTCAGCTACTTAGTGAGGCCCTCCGGAACTTCGTGAGACCCGGTTTCAAAAGTATAAAAAATAGGGCCGGGTGTTTAGCTCAGAAGTAAAACGCCCCTGGGTTCAATCCCAGGTACCGCAAATAATAAATAAATAAATAAATAAAAATAAAAAATAAAAAATAAATAAATAAATTGGAAGCCGGGCATGGTGGTGCACACTTGTAATCCCAGTACTTGGGAGGCTGAGACATGAGGATAGCAGGTTCGCGGCCATTCTCAGCTACTTAGTGAGGCCCTCTGCAACTTAGTGAGACTCTGTTTCAAAATAAAGAATAAAAAATAGGGCTGAGGTTGTAGCTCGGAGGTAGAATGCCCCTAGGTTCAACCCCAGTACCACAAAAATAAATAAATAAATAGGAACATAGCCTTCCAAGAATTTTTGCTATGTATTAAATATACACATATATATACATCCTTGTAGAAACTACACACATACATATTTTTGGTGGTACTAGGGATTAAATCCAGGGCATTCTCCCTCTGAGCTACACCTCCAGCCCTATTTTATGTTTTATTTGGAAACAAGGTCTCACTAAGTTGCAGAGGGTATCACTAAGTTGCTGAGGCTGGCTGCGAACCTGCGATCCTCCTGTCTCAGACTCTCAAGTACTAGGATTACAGACATGTGCCACCATGCCCAGTTTGTAGAAACTATAATTTGATGAAAAAAATTAAACTCTACAAGAAATCATGTATGGACTAATTTGTAATATAAAATATGGGAATCTCTGTAAGCTGAGTACAAAATCCAGAAGTCACAAAAGATTACTGAATCAGAATTTATAAAAAATTAACATTTTTATATAGCAAGAATTGCCACAAAGTTGAAAAGCAGATAAGCTGGAGAAAAATCATTTAACACAGATAAAGGCCAATTTATTGTGGAGTTAATATAAATTATTAAGGAAATGATGTGTAACAAAGAAACTCAGTTAAGAGAAAAATAATAAATGCCAATAATCACTCAATGAAAGAAATGCAAATAAAAAATGAGACACCAGTCGGATGTAGTAGTAAGACTCTCATCAACCTAGTGACCCTGTTTCAAAATAAAAATAAAATAGAGCTAGGGGTATAGCTCAGAGGTAGAGTGCCCCTAGGTTCAATCCCCAGTAACACACACACGCACACGAAATACCATATTTTGCATATCATATTGTTCATCAGTAAGAAGTGTCATGACATCCCACAGGTAGGTATGGTATGAAAAAAACTCCTGAAGAGTTTTTGAAATTTTAATTTTTTTTTTTTTTGCGGTACTGGGGATTGAACGCAGGGGCGTTCTACCTCCGCACTGTGCCCCCGGCCCTACTTTTTTATGCTTTATTTTTGAAACCGGGTCTCATGAAGTTGCGGAGGGCCTCACTAGGGAGAGAGAGAGAGAGACAGGGAGAGAGAGAGAGAGAGAGAGACAGGGAGAGAGAGAGAGAGAGGGAGGAGAAAGAGAGAGGAGAGAGGAGAGAGATCGATCGCACGCGCACGCATGTGCGCTCAGGTTGGCCGCGAACCCGGATCCTCTGGTCTCTGCCTCCCAAAGTACTGGGATTACAAGCGTGCGCCACCACGCCCAGCTTTGAAATTTTAAATGATCCAACTTTCTGGTGAACAATTAGCACATATTCTTTAATTCTGAAATTTCAGTCCTAGCAATTTATTCCACCCTCAAAAGTTTGACAACTATATATATATATATATATATATATATATATATATATATATACACATGGGGGGGATTTTATAGCTGAAAACTGCAAACATCCCCAATGTCCAGGAAATGTGTACTAATAAAATATGGCATGTATAAAAGGAATCATATAGTCAGTACAGAGAATGATGTAGATTTGACTGACTTTTCAAAGAGCTCTACAATGCATTTTGTTAAGATGTAAACAGCATATAGCATGTTCATTCTTAACTTAAAAAGAAAGAATTAAGGTAACTGGCTGTTTAACTTTTACTAACTCTCTAGAATGAAAAGGGCAGTTTTATTTTTTAATGAATTCCTATCTGAAGTTTTCTATTCAGGAACTAAAAAGGTTCAAACAATAAGGGATGTAAAGATAGAAACACAGGGACTGGGAGTGTAGGTCAGTGGTGGAGCACTTGCCTAGGATATGAAAGGCCCTGGGTTCAATTTCCAGCATTGAAAATAAACATACCCAATGAATAACTATGCACCTTTTTCCTGGAAGAAACCACAGAAAACTGCTGGATAACTTGCCTTTAAAGAAGGTGGCTTTCAGCCGGGCATGGTGGCACATGCTTGTAATCCCAGTACTTTGGGAGGCGGATCCGGGTTCGCGGCCAGCCTCAGCTCTCTCGCTCTCTCTCTCCGTCTCTCTCTCTCTCCTTAGTGAGGCCCTCCGCAACTTTGTGAGACCCGGTTTCAAAATAAAGGATAAAAAATAGGGCCGGGGGCGTAGCGCGGAGGTAGAACGCCCCTGCGTTCAATCCCCGGTACCGCAAAAAAAAAAAAAAAAAAAAAAAGAAGGTGGCTTTCAATTCTTATTCTGAGCCACTCTGAGTTACTGAATTTTAATATTCCCAACTTTATACATTATTTTTTAAAAAGTGGTCAGCAGAACCCTGCATAGAAGGAGTAACAGTTCATTTTCCGTTTTCTTTGTATATCTATATATGAAAAAGCCAACTAATTATTGCTGTAGTTTTTTTTTTTTGGTATTGGGAATTGAACCTCTGAGCGCTCTACCTTTGAGCTGCACCCCCAGTCCTATTTTGTATTTTTTTTGTTTTGTTTAATTTTTATTTTTTATTTCTTTTGTGGTACTGGGCATTGAAGCCAGGGGCATTCTACCTCTGAGCTATATCACCAGCCCTATTTTTTGTTCTTTATTTTGAAACAGGGTCTCACTAAGTTGCAGAGGGCCTCACTAAGTAGCTGAGGCTGGCCACAAACCTGTGATCCTCCTGTCTCAGGCTCCCAAGTACTGGGATTACAAGCGTGTGCCACCACGCCCGGCTCCTGTTTTGTATTTTGAAACAGGGTCTCACTAGGTTACTGAGAGTCTCGCTAAATGCTGTATTATTTAAATAAAATTAATGAACAGAGAAGAGCAAAAGGAAAATACAAAAGAAGTATGAAGTATAATTCTTTAGTTAATTCTTTCAGAATTAAACATTCTAAGATCCTCAGGATTTCTCATCAGAATGAGAGAAACCCCCCTCAATTCAGTAAACAAAACTAAAACTGATAATTAAATATAAGCTTAGAGGACAATAACTAACACTCACTGCAGAAATAGTTCCTAAATGTTTATGTTTCATACTAAGCAGTTACATACTACTTACCCAGCTTGGAAAATCAGACCATGTTGGAACTCGCTGACAGAGATCTCGGAGAATTCGTATGATAATCACACAGGACTGCAGACCATTAGCTCTAGCCTTTAGGGCAACACAAAAACCAACTGAATTAATCTTAGAAATATTGAAAATATCCCTTGATGAAAAAAAGTTAAAATACCACTGTTGAATGGAAGCTCAGATAAAAATAAAAATAATCACACTTAAAATCAGAGTCAATGAGCTGCCATTTACAGCAGTATTTTATGCCAGGGTTAGTATTTGAAAGCTGGTACTGAGGTCAAAGTAAACAGATAATACAAGAATAATATTTCTTGATCCCCTGTGAACCTTGACCTGTATTCATTTAAACCAGTAAACTTTAAAAAAAATCTGCCTACATTAGAAATAAAAAGAAAAGTAAAGAGCTAAAAAGTTTGTCTAGGGACTGAAAGGTTAAGGAAATCTGTTTGGTTTCCATTCTGTGCCTTTGCATGACTGCAAAGTCACTAAACCAAACAGCTGCTTCCTCACCTTTCATTCCCTACACTTAATAACTTAGAGAAAGAGGGGAAAAAATCTTAAAACTATACACAAAGCTTTAAACACATATTCCATTATTTAAAGCAAAGTTAATCTGCAGCCTTATGGAATATAATATATATACACAAACATGTGATGTTCCTTAACAAGTCAACTTTAAGTATAGTCACTAAAAATAAAAAATAAAAAACCCAAACTATGAAACACCCCCAAAACCTAGGTTTATTGTCAAATTAATAGCAACTGCAATATGCAGATCTTTAAAACTCAGCTTTCTATGTTAACATATTTTCTGAGATTTAATTTAAAATAGTATTGCTTGGGCAATCTTTTGAAATGTTTAAGCACAGTTAAACATGTGTACTGAACTACTCTCTCATAAGGCTACAAGAAAAAAGTAAAATGATGTTCCGAACCTGGAACCACTTAGCGTGGCGTAGAGCAGCCAGAGCGTCAAGGCATTTTTGCCTGTCCAAGACGTCCGGTGGGTCTTTCACCATACCCGAGGTTACATCTAAAATGGATTGAATTGGCAAAATGCAGTGAGGAATGGGTGTTTGACCAGGTGAGCAAGACACTTCCTTAAAGTAGCATCAGTGTCACATGAGCCATTTGAGAGTTTGTTAGCACTTTAATATACCCAAAGTTATTTTCAACAAATTTACAGAATCCAATATGAAGAAAAAAAAGGAGAGTTAAGTTAACTCTTAATTTGTGATATAATAAATATTTTCTGGAAATATAAACCCTACCCACCCAAATGAAATCTAAAGGAAAGATTACTGGACACAGTGCACTAGCACAAAGAAGACAAGACAAGAGGGAACACAAAAATCCACCTTAATAGATGAGAATGTACAATAAACTACTGAGTTTGTTGCATATTTTAAGTGATCACAGGTTATTCTGGGGCTAATATAGCAAAGAACTAATGATAAATATGGAATGATCAATACATTAATCATAGAAAAAAAAATGAAGCATTCAATTCTTTTTCTTCCAGAAGAGAATTTTAGCTATAAGGGAATATGAAATGCCTTTAAAATTCAAAGTTATCATAAAAAGCATTCCAAAGAATAACTACAGAGAAACAATGGGTAAAGCACAAAAAGGCAATAGAAAACTAGCAGGATTAAATAAAATAAGCACAGAAAAGATGCAGTAAGCTGAACGTTTCAATGATAAAAAGCAGAGTCGTTCAAGTTGGTTAAAACATAAATGAAGTACATGAAACTTGAGGAGAAAATATGAAACTAAACTAAGACAAGAAGTTAACTTTACATTAATAAGTCATTTGCAAAAGTAGCCAAAGGGCCAGCTTCATGTTCATCTAAGCATATCTATAAAATGTGCATAAAAGTAACAAATTTGAGCGAGGCGTGGTGGACCACGCCTGTAATCCCAGTACTTGGGAGACTGAGACAGAAGGAGTGCAGGTTCGAGGTCAGCCTCAGCAATTTAGTGAGACTCTGTTTCAAAATAAAATAATAAAAAGGGCGGGGGGGGGGGGGCCAGGTATGGTGGCACATGACTGTAATCCCAGTACCTGGGAGGCTGAGACAGGAGGATCGTGGGTTCAAGACCAGCCTTGGCAACTTAGAGAGACTGAGATCCTACTTCAAAAACAAAAACAAAACAAAAATAAATAAATAAAAAAAAAATAAAAAGGAGCTAGGGAGTAGCTGGGAGGTAGAATGCCTGAGTTTAATTCCCAGTCCCACCAAAAAAACAAAAAGGGGGTTGGGGCAATAAGGGTATAGCTTAGAGGTAGAATGCCCCTGGGTCCAATCCCCAGTACCCCCCAAATTTGTAACTTGCTAAACAAACTATTAACAAGTAAATTATTTCAATCTAATTTATAGCTCAGTGATTTTATAGTAAAAATGCTTAAATATAGAAAAATTATATAATCCATTGAGTATAACAGTCCTTTGGTTAGAGTACCAAATCATGAAGTACCTGGAATGTAATTCAAGTACCTCAAATGAATATGAGATAAAAGAGGAAACGTGATAAAATAAGAAAAAGGTAAAGATGACTTTATTTTAGGAGTACTAGTTATGTTGGGCGCGGTACATCACATCTGCAATCCCAGTATTTGAGAGGCTGAGATAGAAGGATCACAGGTACAAGAACAGCCTCAGCAACCTAGCCAGACCCTGTTTCAAAACAAAAAAATAACATTGGGCTGGGGTGTAGCTCAGACATAGAACACTCCTGGGCTCAACCCCTAGTACCAAAAAAAGGAAAAAGAAAAAGGAGTACTAGTTGCAAATTGGGGCAAATTACTTGAATACACATCTTATCATGAGCATTAAAAAATCCTAAACGAAGCCAGGTGTGGTGGCGCACACTTGCAATTCCAGTACTTGGGAGGCTGAGACAGGAGGATCACAGGTTCACGGCCAGCCTCAGCTACTTAGTGAGGCCCTCAGCAACTTACTGAGACCCTGTTTCAAAATACAGAATAAAAATAGGGTTGGGGGTGTAGCTTGGAGGTAAAATGCCCCTGCGGTTCAATCCCTAGTACCAAAAAAACCCAAACAAACCCTTAAAAGATAGCCTGTCCTTATTCTGAGTAGATGACATATAAAGAACTCATTAAAACTCATAAAAAATTCCATCCCTTGTCTGGGCTTTCTTAGTTCTTATTTCTCAAATAATCAGCTAGATACAGAATTTTCAGAAGGAAGTCTTTATCAAGGAAAACTATGTAGTATATTTTGAGAATGGGCACTGAAAGGGGAGTTCAGTGCAAACTATTAAGACAAAAATATCAATAATTTCAAATTTTGCAAGACCAATTACTGAACCTAGAAATAACTTGAATATAAGACTATTTTGATAAGGAAAAGGGATGCAGGAAAGCACAGCTAACTAAGAAGTTAAAAAAGAACCTCCCCCCCTTCAAATCCCCCCAAGCATGCAGAACATGCTAAAGGGCCTCTTCAGAGGTCCCTTATGCACGTTATTTGATAAGCTAGAATGCAAATAGGTGACAGTGTGCAATCTCCTAAAAATGTTTCTAAATATATAATATGAACTCATGATTTAATAATTTTTTCCAATATGTAAGAAAAGATTTTTGAAGAGAAGCATTAACTTTGCAAATTTTAATCAAAGATACAAATTCAAAGATGCTAAGACACCTATTGCAAGTTAAAAACAAATTAGAGCTATAAGTAAAAAAATTTTGTTAATTTTAGAGTGTGGATTTTTGCACCCATTCTTATATTTCAAGTAGATTAACCCCTTAGATATATTGTGCTAAAATCATACTTGTTGCCTAATACTGTTATCAAAACTAAAATCAATTAATTTATAAAAACAAAAGGCAAATTCTTATCCTATATGAACATATTTCACAAATTTTAAGGGGTTAATCACCAATTAGAAGACATGCTGTGTCCACACTATTTTATGATTAAAAGTTAATGGGAAAGTATTAATTTAAATTAACACATGGTTATGTAAAATAATCCACTCAACCATTTAAAAACTAGTGTGAACACTGCTCAATTATAGAAGAGACAAAGACAAAACAAACAAAACAGCCACACAAAGGACAATAAATGCCAGACTCTGCATCCAAAATCCCTCCTTAACCAAATGGCAGATGTGACACTGAGCTTTTGAAAACCTTGGTCAAAAATCCTTCCGATGTCTTGGCAGCAACCCCTGACAGGAATCAATCCCCTCTGCTAGAAGGCTTTGGACCGGGCCTGATAAGCTACAGGTGGAAAAAAACACACACAATACTTGACTTGCTGCAGAAAAAGCCTCTGTAGCAAGGGTTAGAGCATTTTGAACATTTCAAGCTTAAAGTCAATTAAATGCTTACTAAATGTTTAACTGTCAAACACAGTACTATAAAATAGATCTGTCATGCGTTTAACAGTTATTTGAACAATTTAATTATTTCCTTTGTTAAATAATTTTCATTATTAAACAGGACCATGAGACATTAAAGAGGCTCCCACCCTATGTGCAAGTAGTAAGTGTTGTGATTTACAATGGTTCTTCCGGCAAAGCCTTCCTTATCCCCTGTACTAACTTCCCAAAGCAAGCTATAGGCTTTAAATGATTTTAAGACACAGAGCATTGGGAGCTGCAGTGAGAGAGAATACATACCGTTATTCTGCAGCAAGAAAGAAGCAATCTTCATAATGAAGCTAAAGACATGATTTACTGCAGTTATCTGCAGCGGGGAACACTATCAATGTTTCTATACTTTTGCATATCCAACGTTCCAGCTCAGTGTCTTGAAGCAAATCTTTCAATTTTGGACTGACATTTCCCTCATAATCATATTTATAAAATTCAGACAGTAATTCTAACTCAAGTCTGGGTCAGACAAAAATATAATTTTGTTTCCTTTAAAAGGGACAGGTTATGAAAGAATTTACTGCAAATATGACACTATTAACTTTAGATTTTTGCAACATAATAAAATGGGCTGATACTGCACTAATATAATTCAAACTAAATATTGGATAAAATGTACTCTGAAATAGTTATAAAATTTCATGTTAAATATAGAAACATTATAATATCTCATATTAGAAGATTTTACAATATCAAATCCTAAGTAAAGGGCCATATGCTACATATGACCCAACCAGATTGACTCAAGAAAATATTTCTCCAGCAACACCCATGTTTGGACCTTGAGTGGAAACTCACATTCACATAAAAGAGCCTGTACACAAAACTCATTTCGTTTTAAGAAGCAAAGCTTAAGATACAACATACAAATCCTAACATGGCATATAAACAAAGTATGCACGATTAGACATGTCTCCCAATGACATTTGTGGTAAAATATTCTTTTCCTGGGTTGTGGAAAGCCCAGGGCCTTAAAAAACTGCTTTGCTGTAAGAAAACAAATTTAAAGGGGATAGTAATTGAGAGTCTTTTTTCCTCAACCTGTATCACAAAGAAATATTAGTGTAGATTTTAACTCCATATTCAACAAGATGAATAAAAACAACATGAAAGGAAACAAAGTAAATTTTATCTGACCCATAAAACAACAGAACCAACATACTGCAGACACTGATCATGCTTTTTGGCTTAAGAGCTTTTGAAGCTTTGAAAATGTTACAGAATAGTCCCTAAAGCAACATTGCTGGCACTAGTAGGATTTCATATTCTACAATTGTAAATTAAGTTTAAAAACCCTGAAATGTACTACAGCTCACTAACTGCATCTACCTCTTTTTTTTCAAATTCTAGTATGATGATATTTGAGCCGAGTGCCCACGTGTGTATTAAGATGCTTTGCATTTATAAAAGTGCTCCAAACCAAAGAGCAACCTCAGAGAACTAGAAATTATTTACCTTAGGACAAGCCCAATCCAAAATTACATACATAACAATGCCTCTTAAAATATAAGTGTTAAGAATATTAAGCCAATTTTATTCATAAAACTTTCTCATCTTTTTTGAAGACAAGGCAAGATCAAGAACTTCTTAACAGAAGTTAAAGTTGCGGCCCCTAGTTACTGGCAAACATTTTTAATTTTTTTCAAGTGTCAACTATGCCAGTAAAAATAATTTTGAGGTTTTTCTTTCCAGAAATCTGAGGTTAGCAAGAAAAGAAAAGAAAAAAAAAAACCCCCAAGAAAATCAATCATAAGAGTTTTATATAAAAATATATCACCAAGAAGAGCATTTACTTTGTGGGAAATGATCTCTAGCAAAACTGGTTGCTAAGTAAGTTGAGTGTATTAAATTCATATGTAATGCCAGCATGTTGCCTTCTAGGGCTTAATGCCATCTTAAAGAGTAGGTACATGAAAAAAAAAAACTAAGAAAAAAACAAACATCCTCCCCAAACCAGTGAATAGAATAGTAGAATGGTGAATGGCTTTCCAACCTCCTTCCCTCATGTTCTCTTCTCGAATAATTGGAGATGTGAGGGTGATAGTGACTTGCATTTTGGGTTCCACACATGAATTCAAAATTATGGCCGCTTCAGATACAGCACATTTTATGTCATACTTCTCAGGACTTATAACCTATGTAATAAAGATGACAAGAAATTAGTTGGATCTGTTGCATTAATGGACAAAAGCAGTTTTATTATGGCTCTTTTAGTTTCTCAATACCATAACCATTCGTTTTTTTTTTAGTTTTTGTGGTACTGGGGATTGGACCCAGGGGCATCCTACTTCTGAGCTACATGCCAAGCCCTATTTTATTTTCTAGTATGAAGCAGGGTCTCACTAAGTTGCTGAAGCTGGCCGCAAACCTCAGAACCTCTTGTCTCAGCCACCCAAGTACTAAGATTACAAGCTTGTGCCACCACGCCTGGCTTAACCATTCTATTAGAATTGGGTCATTTACCATTTCATCTAAGAAGACTTTTCAGATATGCCCGTATCATTAATATCTTGCTCCCCCTTATTTTCAGATTTTTTTTGTTGAGCTAATATTGATCATTATTTATATTATATGACTTCTTTGTAAATGCGCTTATCTTTTTTTTGCTATTGAGGATTGAAACAAGGGGCATTCTACTTCGGAGGTACACCTCCAGACCCATTTTATTTTCTATTTTGAAATGGGGTCTCATTAATTTGCTGAGGCTGGCCTCAAGCCTGTGATCTTCCTGTCTCAGCCTCCCAAGTACTGGGATTACAGGTGTGTGCCACAATGCCTGGAAAGTGTGCCTATCTTTTAGATGATGAATTTTTAGATAAAAGAAACACTGCTATTACTTATCTCTATTTAATTTTTTTTTTGCGGTACCAGGGATTGAACGCAGGGGCGTTCTACCTCCGCGCTACGCCCCCGGCCCTATTTTTTTTATGCTTTATTTTGAAACCGGGTCTCACGAGGTTGCGGAGGGCCTCACTAAGGAGAGAGAGAGAGAGAGAGAGACAGATAGACAGAGCGAGAGCTGAGGCTGGCCGCGAACCCGGATCCTCCGGTCTCCGCCTCCCAAAGTACTGGGATTACAAGCGTGCGCCACCACGTCCGGCCTCTTATCTCTATTTATAGAATTTGAAAGGAACTAAAATTAATACCTGGACCTAACAGGAGCCACAATTCAACCGTTGTACATTTTAATCAATTCTCATTGTATATATTCTTGTGAATTTAGCAGATCTGCATTTCATCAGGGAGCAGAAAGTTCGTCAATAACAATAAAAATCAAGATTCACTGCAATTTGGTAGGTATGTAATAAGCCCCCGTCTTAAGAATAGAGACCTAAACAGAAACCACATGAAGTATTTACAGTGTAACATCTACCAAAACCTAGCTCTACACTCTACTTTCTTTTTCTTTTGGTGGTATTGGGGATTGTAGCTACATTCCCAGCCCTATTTTATTTTTATTTTTGAAACAGAGTCTCACTAAGTTGTGGAAGGCCTCACTAAGTTGCTGAGGCTGGCCATGAACCTGCAATTCTCCTGCCTCAGACTCCCAAGTACTACGAATACAAGCGTGCACCACCACGTCTGGCCCCTAGCTCTACTTTATAAATCATGTGTAGATGGGCAAATTATTTACCCTGTTCCTGTTTCTGTAAAATGGGGACAATAATTGTACCTAATATCTATAAGGGTGCTGGAGGACTAGTTAACTATATAAAGCTCCTAATTACAGTATTACTAAATGTTAACTATGATTATGATGAAGAACTAATTTTATCTTACTTGCTTATTCACTTATACAATAAAAGCAGGTGGGTTTGGAAAGAGTAATCTGCTTTCAGCTTAACTGTTAAAGACACACTAGAAAAAGAAACTTCCTATCTGGAACAATGGTAATAGAACAAACATCAGGAAGTGCCAGAGTTGTCAGGTTTAAGTTCAACAGGGAGCTCCACTGTCACTTCTGTGGCTACATTGCAGTCAGGTAGTATTCCAGCTTACAATTGGAGGATCCATATTACCAATAAAGTCTCAATTTAGATTCTAAATCTGAATTTAGAATGCTTACTTAAATTGCAAGGTTTTGAAATAAGATTTATACCTTAAACTATTCAAGAAATCACAAGTTTTAGTCTCATTCTGACAAGCTAATAAATAAAATGTGAAAAATCCTGGCTTTAAAGGATGTTTTTGTAAAACCAAAAGGGAATGTTCTATTAATTGTGCACTGCCACGATTTGCTGGATGAAGAGAAGAAAGTATTTTCTACCATTAAACATTACAAAACTGAAACTAGCTGGGTGTGGTGGCACACGATTGTAATCCCAGCACTTGGGAGGCTGAGACAGGAGGATCACAGGTTCGTGGCCAGCCTCTGCTACTCAGTGAGGCCCTCTGCAACTTAGCAAGACCCTGTTTCAAAATAAAGAATAAAAAATAGGGCTGGGGGTGTAGCTTGGAGGTAGAGTGCCCCTGGGTTCAATCTCCAGTACCACAAAAAACAAAAAGACAAAAAAAAAAAAAAAAAAACTGAAACTAGGTAGTCAAACCTTATCAGAAATTTCACTTTCTGTAGTTTCAGTTACCTGTAGTCAACTACATTCTGAAAACATTAAATGAAAAGTTTCAGAAGTAAACATAAACAATTCATAAGTTTTAAATTGCACACTGTTCTGAATAGCATGAAGAAATCTTGAGCCATCCTACCCTGTCCCGCCTGCTACCTGGATCAGCCCTTTGCCTAATGTATCCATGCCACTTATGTCAGCTGCCCATTAGCTACTTAGCTGTCTCAGTTACTAGACCAACTTTCATGGTATAGCAGTGCCTGTGTTCAAATAACCCTTGTTTTACTTAATAATGGCCCCAAAGTACAAGAGTAGTAATGCTGGCAATTCAAATATACCAAAGAGAAACTGCCTAGTTTATAAACTAAACTTTCCCATAGGAATCCATATATAGGAAAAACATAACATACATAGTTTGGTACTATCTGAGGTTTCAGGCATCCACTGGGGTTCTTGGAACATATCCCCAAGTATAAGGGGGGACACTATTGTACTTATAATAAAATTGGAGAAATTCAAATGAGAAAGACCTTTTATTTAGCAACATTTTATTAAAAACATGTATTGAACTAAATAAGCAAGAGGTTCATGAATTTAAAAAATTTAAGCTTACTATATACATGGGCTTTGTTTAAAAAAAAAACATTTTCAGCCTTAAACAACTGTCTTATGATTCAAATCTTGGAAAAAGAACAGGAAAAGGAGGGCATATGCTACAATTTTGAATTTTAAAATAAATTAGCAAGATGGCTTCATGTCAAATACAAAACTATAAAACCTAAAAAGACAAAGTAGAAAATAGTTTCATCAGTTTGCACAATTAAGCAAAAAACTCAATATGGAAAGTCAAGCCAAAATTTTAAAGGCTGGCTGAGGCTTAAAATGAAGAACGGTTAGTCCTGCCAAAAACTTTTGAACCAGACAAGGGGTAAATTTAACATTTCCATAATACTTACAGCAAGCTGTTTGGGTAGATTTTCTGCGATACGGCTTAATAATGTCTTTGAAGGTTTTTCTGAGCACAGCAAAACAAGGTTGACATTTCTATCTCCTCGGAGAAGTAATCCTTTTGCCAATACTCCCACTCGCAACACTCCTTTCAAAGCTCTGCAGCAAAATCAACTTATATTATGACTTTTTTCCCCTCCATTCTTTTTTCTATTTTGCAGTGCTGAGGATCAAACCCAGGACCTCGTGCATACTAGGCAAGCACTCTACCACTGAGCTACACCCCCAGCCCCTATATAACAATTCTCTTTTCAACCAGAATCACAATATTCTCTCAATACACAGTATTAAGTGCAATGACTTTTATACTATTAAAATTTTCATCGAGCTATACTAGAATAATATACAGTATTTTTAACTATACTTAATCTAGATAAGCAATATGGATTAAAAATATATAAATCAAGAGCTAATTTCTCACAGGGACAACTGCAAAGCAAGATACTACCATTTTTGTTTTTTATTTGATGAGTTCCGATATTAAAAGTCACATATTTTGTTTTTTTGGTACTGAGGATTAAAGCCAGGGGCATTCTACCTCTGAGCTACACCCCCAGACCTTTTTATTTTTGTTCTGAAACAGGGTCTCACTAGATTGCTGAGGCTGGTCTTGAACCTGCAATCCTCCTGTCTCAGTCTCTCAAGTACTGGGATTACAAGCATGTGCCACCTGCCTGGCAAGAGCCACGTTTAGTATTAATACAAAAATATTTCCATGCCAGGCATGGTGATGTACACCTGTAATCCCAACACTTGGGAGGTTGAAACAGGAGGATCATAGTTCATGGCCAGCCTCAACAACTTAGTGAGACCCTGTTTCAAAATAAAAAAATTGGGCTAGGGGTATAGCTCAGAGGTAGAATGCCCCTGGGGGGTTCAATCCTCCCCAGTACCCCCCCCCACAACACACAAATGGAAAAGGGAAAATAAAAAGTTACAGATCATAATACAAACTTGGTATGAAAGATGTTACTAAAGCTTGGTTTTATTATGCTTTAAGGTCAGTGCAATAAGACAACAGTTATTTAAACAAAGACTAAATGGAGGACAAGCATAACAAATAAAAGTAGATGTACACCAAAGAATTACTAGTCTTTATAATCTTTTTCAAATGTAAGAAGTCCACATACGAAAACTCAAAAATACATACAGTAAATAACATTGAATACACACCTGTCTTTACCTCCCTCTTTCTTATCATCTCCCTCTTTGTTTTTGCTTTTCTCATGTTCAGACAAACTGTCTGAAACAAGTTTTAAAGCACGTTCAGTGATAGAAACAATTTTCTGAACTGCCTGTAACTCCTCTTCAGTTGGATATATGGTTGCGTGTTTTGTCATTACATAACGGTCATCAGATGAGTCAGGACGGCGTAAGGGCTAGAGAGAAAAAAGTTATACTTCATTAAAAAAAGTTCTCTAAGTAAAAGTAAACGATTACTTTTTTCAACTATACATATATTTGTCATATCTTCTCAATAAAGTCAATTAAGTAAAATGTCCTTTTAAAACAAACTTGTACTTTTTTCCATTTTAGTAAAATGAAAATGCAAAACTTTGGAAAGTTATAACATTAAGACTACATGTATATGGATGTATGCATACATACTTTGCTTGAAAACAATTAAAATTATAACACATACAACCTAAGGCTATGAAAACCGCATTTATTTATTTATTTATTCATTCATTCATTCATTCATTCATTCATTCATTCATTCATTGTGGTGCGTGGGGTTGAACCTGGGGACTTGCATCCATTAAGCAAACACACTACCACTGAAGTATAGCCCTAAAAATGCTTTTTAATAGACGATTTTTAATATCTTTTAGTGCTGGGGTTCTCACACATGCTGCAAAGTGCTCTTCCAGTGAGCTACATCCCTAGCCCTTTTTCTTTTTTATTTTATTTATTGTGGTACTGGGGATTGAACCCAGGGGCATTCTACCTCCAAGCTACCCGCCCCCTCCTAGCCCTTTTTATTTCGAAATAGGGTCTTTCTAGTTTGCTGAGAGTCTCAATAAATTTGTGAGGCTGTCCTTGAAACTGCAATCCTCCTGTCTCAGCCTCCCAAATACTGGGATTACAGGCATGTGTCACCACACTTGGCTTATTTTTCATTTTGAGACAGGGTCTCACTAAGTTACCCAGACTGGCCTGGAATTTGTAATCCTCCTGACTCAGCCTTCCAGGCAGCTAGGATTACAAGACTATGCTCACACACATAGCACTTCTTAATAAACTTTAAAAATCAATGATTCTGATTCTTTGATTTCGGTAATTCAAATTTCACAACTGCCAAGACACTGCAATGACAAATCAGCAAGATAATAAGCAAAGTAGAATTTGCTGTTTTCTTATAACTGTCCTCTAGAAAATAAAACATATCCTCTTGTTTTCATTAGTCTGAACTTACATGAGATGTTCCTCCTAACCGATTTACCTACTCCGCATCAAATAGAAGCTCAACATACAGGTTTATCCTGTAGTTCTCCTAATACATCAACTCTCACATTCATCTTAAATAATTTATCTACCCCTTATCTTTCACTTGATTTAGAAGTAGTAGATTTTAAGTGGTCAGGATTAGAAGAAGGAAAAGATTCTAAACAACTGACAATAGGAAGATAAAACATGGGAATACCCCATTAGTATGTGTAATTTCTATGTATCAGCTAAAAATAAATTTGAAAAAATCATGATGAAAAAACAGTTGCCTCCAAAATAAGTTGTTCCTTCTAATCTAAGGAACAACGAAGACAAGAAAGTCTCTTATGTGAAAGCATAGCAAAAGGAGCTCTGCTTCCAGAATTTAGAAAATATTACAAATAAGGAAGTAACATGGAAACACTATGAAGTCCTTATGCATGAAGACATGGTGATTGAGAACCCACAATAAAAAGAGGGAAAAATCTAAATCTGATGAAAAACTTCCATTGAGATTTTAAGATATTAAGTCGAAAAATAAGTCCTCCAAACTATCTTCTAATGTTGGAATAGGCTTATATTCTCACCCCTTATATAAACAAAGTAGACACTCACTGCAGGACCCTGTGGCTGAGGAGGCATGCCAGGTCGGACTCCTAGAAGACCTAACGGGCCTGGAGGACCATGAGGATAACCCCCATCAGGCATTCGGCGGCGATCATCCCAATGATGCTGCTCTTCCTCCATTCTTCTCCAGTACATATCTTCTTCATAACGCCTGAAACACAGTATTACAAGCATGTGAGGAAAAATACAACTCAAGAGCTTGCATCACTAAGGACATAAAATCTATTTAAAAAAATCACCGAAATCAGCTTAATACTTTTTCTTTTCCCCTACTTCATCTGATTTTCCTTGTTTTCATTGAGAAGGAAATGTAAATGAAAAGAGAACTAGAGAGAACAAGGAGAAAAGCAGAATAAAACTCCACAGCTTAACGACAAAGTAGAAAAAATAGGCATTAAAACCTCACAGTTTCTTCCGAACTCTCTGACCTAAACCCGAATGCTTACACCTAAAGGGGTCCAACTAATTAATATGTGAATGGCTCAATGTGTACACAGGACATTTGAGCATTATCTTCATGTACTCAAAGAAATGAACTTTCTCCTACTTTTTTCTTTAAATAAGACCTCTTAGAATACCTTTAATTTCCCCATTTATGATACAGGCAGAAGAAAGATATTTCTCTACTATGAGAAACAGTGATAATGGACAACTCACAGACAATGAGATAGTCTCAGCCTCCCAAGTACTAGGATTACAAGTGTGCACCACCACGTCTGGCTTTTTATTTTTATTTTGAAA
The DNA here is from genome assembly GCA_004027185.1 of Glis glis. Taxonomy (NCBI): domain Eukaryota; kingdom Metazoa; phylum Chordata; class Mammalia; order Rodentia; family Gliridae; genus Glis; species Glis glis. The sequence goes on from PVJS01025285.1 coordinate 23,211, forward strand.
CAGGGTCTCGCTAAATTGATGAGAGTCTCACTACTTGCTGAGGCTGTCCTCGAATGTGCGATCCTCCTGTCTCAGCCTCCCAAGTACTGGGATTACAGGTGTGTGTCATCACACCTGGCTCAAAATAATTCTAATTTAAAAAAAGAGTTGAAGCTGGGCGTGGTGGCGCACGCTTGTAATCCCAGTACTTTGGGAGGCGGAGACTGGAGGATCTGGGTTCGCGACCAGCCTCAGCCCCCCCCCCCCTCTCTCTCCTTAGTGAGGCCCTCCGCAACTTCGTGAGACCCGGTTTCAAAATAAAGTCTAAAAAAATAGGGCCAGGGTTGTAACGCGGAGGTAGAACGCCCCTGGGTTCAATCCCTGGTACCGCAAAAAAAAAAAAAAAGAGTTGAAGATATATAAATGAAAAATGTGGATTATAAAATATGTGTATATTACAATTCTGTTCTTGATTTTTAAAATTATATTTTGAAACTTGTACACAAACACTCATAGCAGCCGAATGTAGACAAAATGTGAAACCAAGTCAAATATCCATTAACTAATGAATGGCTAAACAAAATGTGATACATCCATACAATGGAGTATTACTCAACCACAAAAAGAAACAAAATACTGACACATACTACATGGATGAAATTTGAAAACATTATGCAAAATGAAAAAGCCAGGCACAAAAACCATGTATTATTGCATGATTCCATTTATATGAAATCTTCAGAATGGGCAGATCTAGAAGGATAGAAAGTAGATTGGTGACAAACTGGAAGTTATTGTTAATGGTTTTGTGGTTTCTTTTAGGTGTCATAAAAATCTTCTAAAATTGACCGTGGTGGCTGTTGCAAACTCTATGAATATACCAAACAACACCTTATTGTACAGTTTAAAGAGTTATATCTCTGTAAAGCTTAACACTTATATATATATAAAACTTGAATTATATATAACAAATAAATAAATCCCTGGAAGATACGTTTTTTTTTTTCAATTCTTCCCTGGAGCCTCTAAAGTTTCTAAAAGAGAAGTCTTTAGAAAATTCTATTATTAGTATTTAGAATCTATAAAATCTTACATTCAGAAGGATACTGGACCGTATGTTCTGTTTGGCTTGTTTTAAACTGAGGCACTTATTTATAATACAAAACTATTTTTTCATGTTTAATATATATAATATACCACTTTCAACAAAATTCCTAATACCAAGGCTAGCCAGACAATAACTTAATTCTAATGCCTATCTTTCCTAGACCTAGAGCATTACTGAACAAAAATATATTAAATAAATCTGGGTTGCTCTGAATGAGAGCCAAATACCAAGAATAGCTAAATTTTGTTTTGTTTTTTTGATAAAGGCAGGACCACTTACTATCATGCTATTAAAAGGTAAGATATTACCTCATTTCCATTCTCCAGCGTTCCTCCTCTTCTCGTCTTCGCCAATATTCCTCCTTCTGCATCTGCTTCCTCATTTTCTCTTCTTGAATCTTTCTTGCTCTAATACTGGGCTTTACTTCTACTTGTAAATCTGGATTTACTTTTTTCTGTTAATATAAACAAGATATTGAAACAGGGTCTTGCTAAAGTTCCTGAGGCTGGCTTCAAACCTGTAATCCTTCTGTCTCAGCCTCCCAAGGACTGGGCTTATAGGCATGTGCCACCATGCCCAGTTTACATGTATTTTTTTTTCTTTTTGTGATACTGGGGATTGAACCAGGGACATTCTATCTCCGAGCTACACCCCAACCATTTTTTTGTTTTGAAACAGGGTTTCACTAGGTTGCTCGCTGAGTTGCTAAGGCTGTCCTCGAACCTATGATCCTCCCATCTCAGCCTCCTAAACTGTACAGGCTTGTAATCCTAGTACATATTCTACATATTCTTACATCAGAGACTTTTAGTTGCAAATTTCCTATTAAAGACTAAAATCAGTACAATTATTTTTAATCAAAGAAGATTTAAAATATATTAATTAAAAGGCTTAATTATTCAACTTTAAAATTACCTACTATTTGGTGTTGGTGATTGAACTTGAGGTATTCTATCTCTGAGCTATACCCCGAGCCCTTTTTTAAATTTATTTTTTAAAATTTTGAAACAGTCCCACTAAATTGCTAAAGCTGGCCTTGAACCTGCGAATCTCCTGACTCAGTCTCTGAAGTACTGGGATTATAGGCCTGTGCCACCACACCCAGCTAAAATTACGTACTATGTAAAAAATATGTAACCTGATACTGACCAGCATGAAGTCATGAAACCCTTAGGGATATTTTATAAATAAATGATTCCAAGTGTCTGCACTGAGGTGAAAAGATTTCTTTTCATATAAAGGTACTGCCCTTTAGCTGGGTATGGTGGTGCATGCCTGTAATTCCAGTACTTGGGAGGCTGAAATGGGAGGACCACAGGTTCAAGGCCACCCTCAGCAATTTAGTGAGACCCTCAGCAACTTATCAAGACCCTGTTTCAAAATAAAAAATAAAGCCAGGAGTTGTGGAGCATGCTTGTAATCCCAGTACTTGGGAGGCTGAGACAGGAGGATTGCAGGTTGGAGGATAACCTCAGCAAGTAGTGAGACTCTCATCAACCTAGGGAGACCCTGTTTCCAAATGAAAAAATAAAATAAAATAGGGCTGGGGGTGTAGCTCGGAGGTAGACTGCCCCTGGGGGGTTCAATCCCCAATGCCATCCAAAAAAATTAATTAAATAAAATAAAAATAAAAAAGGGCTGGGGGTATGGCTTGGAATGCCCTTGGGTTTAATCCCTAGTACCAAAAATGAAATGAAATAAATAAGGAAAAAAAGGGTACTGCCCTTTAACACAGTTTCACCACCCTGTATTTAAAAGAGAATCTACTGCATCTAGTGCATTAGTCCAATCGAGTTAAAAACACATGGTTAAAATGTTATTTAAGTATCACTAATGAATAAAAAATAAACATCTGACTCAACCTGAGTCTACAAGTTCACAGACTGGGTGAGTTGTGTTTAGATGTTTTGTTTTATATACAGAATATTCTGAGTTTGAACAAATTGAAGGTAATAGTTAAAATGTACTTACTTTATACTGAAGTCTGTGTCTTCGTCCTTTTAAATGCATCTCCTTAGCATTGGGATCATTAAAGCTACACTCACATAATTTACAATGGAACCGAATTACTTTTCCTTCATCATTTCGTACCTTGGTGTGAAAAAACAAGAATGTTATAGCTGTAAGCAATTATTATTTGAATTAGGAGAATAAACAATGGCAATGTCTATACTTAAAATTAATGAATACCTTTTGCTGACCAAGTATTGTTCTTGGAGATTGGAAAGATGATTAAAAGCATTATTTTGGCATACAAATTTCTTCAAGCTCAATATTTCACACATGTAACTTTATGAAAAGTCAAGATGAATTTTTCTTTTGGTGTGTGTGGTACTGGAGATTGAACCCAGGGGCATTCTACCTCCGAGCTATATCCCCAGCCCTTTAAAAAAATTTTTTTTTAAATTTTGAAACAGAGTCTTGCTAGGTTGCTAAGTCTCACTGCTTGCTGAGGCTGTCCTCAAACCTGTGACCCTCCAGCCTCAGCCTCCCAAGTATTGGGGGATTACAGGCATGTGCCACCATGCCCGACAAAGAATTTATTTTCTAACTGCACCATCAGTTAGACAAGTACACTGGAATGTTACTATAAAGTCTACGTGGATAGTAAGCTCAAATTGTGCAAGCATTAAGACTGTCTCTGAATATAATTCTCTGAAATTTAGGACTACTTATTTAATTAACCCAAATCATCAAAAATTAGGATGTTTGGTTCGAGAACATTTTTTGGTGTGTGTGGTACTGGGAATTGAACCCAGAGGCATTCTACCTCTGAGCTACATCCCCCAAATGATTTTATTTCCTTTCTGGAAACAGGGTCTCACTAGGTTGCCAAGAACCTCACTAAATTGCTGAGGGTGTCTTTGAACCTGCAAACCTCTAGTCTCAGCCTCCCATGTATTGGGATTACAAGCTTGCGCCACCACGCCCAGCTTCAAGAACTTTTCTTTTTTTTTGCGGTACCGGGGATTGAACCCAGGGACGTTCTACCTCCGCGCTACACCCCCGGCCCTATTTTTTATCCTTTATTTTGAAACCGGGTCTCACGAAGTTGCGGAGGGCCTCACTAAGTAGAGAGAGAGAGACAGAGAGCTGAGGCTGGCCGAGAACCCGGATCCTCCGGTCTCCGCCTCCCAAAGTACTGGGATTACAAGCGTGCGCCACCACGCCCGGCAAGAACATTTTTTAAAAAGAAAATCAAAACTTATTCTCGTAACAGATACAACTAAGCACTATTTGTGAACTACGTTTAAATTATATAAGCCAGTTGTCCATCTTGCAAAGAACTGGACATAATATATAATCTTTCCTGATAAGGAAATAGATGAAGGAACAAATATCTACAAAAAATTTACTATATATGCTGGTCACTAGGTACTGAATTCCATCTAATCTTCACAAACTTTGTTGGGAAATATCCCAATTTTATAGATGTGGGTACTAAAGCTCAGAAAACTTTACATGCTATACATGAAATGAAAGTAAATAATGTTGTTACAACACCGTACAGTCTTTCTGCTAACAATTACACCTTCAAGCCTCTCTGATGTCCCCTTGCTCCTCCACTTACTATACATACTTGCTCTGTAAAACAGGCATATTGTTCTTTTTTTTTTTTTTGCGGTACTGGGGATTGAACCCAGGGGCGTTCTACCTCCGCGCTACACCCCCGGCCCTATTTTTTTATACTTT
>PVJS01025286.1:0-27979 GCA_004027185.1 Glis glis
CGGGGGTGTAGCGCGGAGGTAAAACGCCCCTGCGTTCAATCCCAGGTACCGCAAAAAAAAAAAAAAAAAAGAATATTACAAACTCTCTTCCGAAGCATTTGTATCAATTGAAATGATTACCAGTAGTATATGGACATTTCTGTGGCTCTATATCCTTGCCAAAATCTTGGTACCATCATATTTTTAAATTTTGCCAGTCTGTTAAGTATATAACATTACCTCATTAGGCTTTTGCTTTTAATTTTCCTGATTACCAGTGAGTCTGAACATCTTACGTTTATTACTCACTTGGATTCCTCTTCTCTGATGGTTTATTTCTCTACTTTGCCTCTAAAAATTCTTATGTGACCCACTTCTGTAGTCCATTAAAAGAAAGCACAATAGAGTGACCTAGTTACTCACTTGAAAAATATGATAGAGCCCTGTGCTTTAATCCCACATGAGCCGTTTGGCTTGGTCAGAGTCCCACACCTCTGGCCTCGGCGTCCTTCTTTACTAAATAAAATTACTGGCTGGGTTAGAGGAGTAGTTCTCAACCCTGGCTGCCCATCAGAATGATCTGGAACTCTTTTTCCAAAAAAATTATTGATGTTTAGACCACACCTGCACCAGAAAACCTGATTCAATCAGATTAGAGATCCCTAAATCTCTTCCAACCTAACATCCTATGATAATGCTGGAATAAGACTTTATTTAATACCTGGATTTCATGGTTTTGATCACCCTCCTTTGTCCACACTGTGATTTAAGTATTCCAGAGGACTCTTTCTCTGTAAGACTAGAAAGTAATTTTGTAAATGAGATATAAAAAGGAGGAAACTCCTTAATTGAGTACAAAGAGGAAACTTGGTGTCAACATTCAAAATCCTTTTTTTTTTTTTTTTTTGGTGGTTGCTCTACTTCTAGCACTGTTAGGGTTTTCTTAAGTTCATACCAATCCTGATAAAATGTACATCCAAGGACAATGTTAAGAAATTATAAATTAGCCTTAGAAAGAGTGAGACACACATCAGGTCACTGTGTCTGGCAGAGCACAATCTTGTCAAGGCTTAATTCATGAAACTCTGAATTTTTTAATTTTATTTATTTTTTGTGTGGTACTGGGGATTTAACCCAGGGGCATCCTACCTCTGAGCTACACTCCCAGACCTATTTTATTTTTATTTGGAAACAGGGTCTTACTAGGTTGATGAGAGTCTTACTACTTGCTGAGGCTGTCCTCAAACCTGTGATCCTCCTATCAGATCAGCCTCCCAAGTACTAGGATTACAAGTGCGCACCACCGCGTGCAGCTTAAACCCTGAATTTTAACTTCCTTAAGATTCTATCCCACTGCTGGGGCCCCATCTCTGAATCCAGGCACAGTCAAGATGAACCAGCTGTGCTCCAGGGCGTTGGTTAAGACCACTGCCCTCCTGGACTGGGCCAAAGCTAATGGGTATTGGAGCGAAGGAAGGGTACGATTAGAGACATCCTACCGTTCCTCTACCTCCATGTGTCTTCCAGGGTCTTCATAATAAACATTTTTCTGAGATCTTCTGTTATCAGGTCAGAGGTGCTTTCTGTGGCCCATCTGCCACTCAAAGCCATATACGCGTGATCCATACCCACCACCTTGTATTTCTCAGAGTATGTTTACTTGCTTATACTCAGTTGATCATCATAGCAAGCATCTTTAGTGAAAAACTAGCCATTTAGGCCCTGATTACAAATGACAGAAGCCAAGCTGGGCGTGATAGCACATGCTTGTAATCCCAGTACTTGGGAGGCTGAGACAGGATTGCAGGTTTGCAGCCAACCTCAGCAATTAGTGAGACTCTTATCAACCTAGCGAGACCTTGTTTCAGAATAAAAATAAAATAGGGCTGGGAGTGTAGCTCAGAGGTAGAATGCCCCTGGGTTCAATCCCCAGTACCAAAACAAAACAAAACAAAACAAAAACAAAAAAAACAAAAACAAATGACAAAGCCAAAAGCTCAACCTGGTTTTAACATAAAAAATAATTTATAGCTGGGCGTGGTGGCGCACACTTGTAATCCCAGTACTTTGGGAGGCAGAGACCGGAGGATCCGGGTTCGTGGCCAGCCTCAGCTCGCTTGCTCGCTCTCTCTCTCTCTCTCTCTCTCTCTCTCTCTACCTAGTGAGGCCCTCCGCAACTTCGTGAGACCCGGTTTCAAAATAAAGTATAAAAAAATAGAGCCGGGGGTGTAGGGTGGAGGTAGAACGCCCCTGGGTTCAATCCCCGGTACCGCAAAAAAAATAATAATAATAATTTATTGCTTCCTGGAACCAGGCCATAGACTCTGGCCCCAAGGATTCTAGACCAGGGGGATTTCATGTCAAGACCATCTTTGTCTCTATTGGTCATCTCTGTCCTCCCTTTTTTGAGTGTATTCTCTCTCATTGCCAATGAGTTCCCTTTTTCCCCCTTGTAGCAAGAACATGGCTTCAGGGAGTTTTAAAATCTCATTCTTCCTTTAAAAACATCTCTCCAGTGGCTCCTAAGGGACAATTCCAGTTAAGGACCGTCATTGGCCAAGCCCAGGCCACGTGTCTTCTCTGGACCACTTGCACTAGATGGAGAAGGGCTGCCCTGATTGGCCAGCTTGGGCCAGGGGCCGCATATGATTCTAGTCCCCAGATTTTCCCACAAGCTTAACTTTGCTCTGCTTTCTGTATCTATCTCCATCTTTTCGTCTAATCCCACATACCAGGAAAGAATTCTTTATTCACTGATTCTCTTAAAGAGCTAGCTACCTGGCATCCCTCACCTCCACCCCTCAAAGAAATAATTTTCTCCAAGATTGGAATACAGCGCATCTTCCTTTCTCTAAGTTCACTGAAGTCTCATTCTAGGTTCAGACTCAGCCCTTTCTCCTTTCCAGCTCCTGCAGGTGTCCGAAGCCACAGTCCTGGGGCTGGCCAAGGGGCGTGCCCTGCAGCTTCTGCAGGCCTGGCGCGGACGCAGGAGCAAGGAGCCCAGGCCAGTGTGCGGCTGTGTCTTTCAGCCCAGATGGCCACAGTCAAACACGGCGCCTCTGCTTCAGGACATGTGCCTTCAGTCTCCTTGGCAGTCTAAAAAATTACTTACCATGCTGAAACTTGTTGATAAACCCAGATCTGTAATTAGGAACATAAACGACACAATACTGGCCTCACACAAATGAGCAGTTGTGGGGTATTATGGGCCCCTGTGGATTATTTGGCCAGAGAAAAGGAGGGAAGAGAGGCTGGTTGCTGTTGAACAAATCGCTACCAGATGTAGATTTCAATAAACACCACACTGTTGTTCTCTGCCTGAAGGTGCTAGGAATTTCTCGAGGCAAAAGAGTGATCCATAAACGGGCTGGTTCCAGAGTGAATGGAGCCTCCTGGTGTTCCCTGTCCCGAGTGCTTGTCCACAGAACGTGAGCAGACCTGGGGCTCTCGCTCCCCTGCCTGATGTCTCACGCCAGTGTAATGTAAAGTGTAGCGACCAGGCCCCATGGAACCTACCAGAAGCCTGAAGCGGGGGTTCAAACAGAAAGTGTCACAGGATGCAGGGTGAGAGGGGAGGCAGAGGATGAGACCGTGCTGGTCAGTACGTATTTTAGAGTCTGCCATCTGCCAGGTGACACACAAGCCACCCCATCCTTCCCTTTACTGAACCTAAGGACAGGGGTTACCTGGGCACTAAAGCGGTAGCTACACATAGACCCTGGACAAGCCTGCAGACGCCTGCAAGGATGCTATGTGAACTCGCAACACGATGCTGTCATGTCTGCCTTTGCCAACTCCCACAACGGGCCAGCCAAAACATGAGCCTGAGAATGGGGGGCTGAAATGTTCCAGAGCCTTCTCGCCACCTTGCTGTGCCTGGAAGGAAGTAGAAAGGAGAGACAGACTGAGACTAGGTAGGGAGGGAGATGGGATGATTGAACTTGGGTTAGCGTACTGGCCAGTTTCTCATGTTCCATAGAATGGAGAAATTCTAGATATAGTGGTTTTTCTGTCCCCTCTCTTTTTTAGTTAAAAAAAAGCGCCAAGTGGATGGTTGGCATAAATCCAGCAGATAGGTCTGAATCGCCGTCACCACACAGTGTTCTCGTCCTCTCTTCCCCATTAGACGTTCAGCCTCTGGAGGGCAAGGACCACAGCTCCCTCTGTGCCATTCTCATGGACCGACAGGTGCTCTGCGTACAGCCTCAGAAAAACACACGGTGGCTGAACGGCAGGGGGAATAGAGCACTTTTACACGAAGAACACCCTAGCTGCTGACACATTTCCACTTTGAACTGTGTAAGAGGCAAGGGGCGTGGAGCTAAGTGGCAGCCCTGGGGTGGGGTTGGCTCAGCAGCATCGGGGGGTCTGTGTTTGGCCATGTCTTGTCCTCCTGGTGGCCCCTCTCACCAGGTGGCTTCTTCCTGGGGCTGGCCTCTGAGGGCTCACTGGGTCCCACACGTTGTACTTAGGGTTTATGTGGATTATCCCATTTGATCTTCACAAACACTTTATATTTTCTGGATTAGGAAATTGAGGCCCATGGAGGTCACGGAGCTAGTAACTGTTCACGCCAAGCAGTTCAGCTCCGGAGCCTGTCTTCTTTACTGCTTTGTAATGTCTCTCTTACATATCAGTTGAGCTTGCCTATAGCCAATGGAATCCCTCCTCTAAAATGACAGGCCTTTGATATGTGTGGTCACGGTTTAACATCCCCTATTCTTCATTCTTCGGCTTTGTGCTTTAGTAGAGCATCATGTTCCATCCTACCTCTTCATCAGATCAGAAACTCAGTTTTTACCAGTGCATGAAGATTCTCAGGGACTAACTCCCCAAATCCAAACTCACAAGAGAGTAATATACAAGCTAGTAGAAACAAGCCATCTCTCCTTTTGTACCGAGCATGGAGCATCTGCATGCCTGTCCACTATGACTAGAGAGCCACACTCGAGGAGAGACGCCCTCCCTGTGCGGTGGAGGGAGGGCGTGGCCAGCCTGCCGTTGAGGGAGCTGAGAGTTCTCCAGATTGCCTGGCAAGAGAGCAGACAGGGGCGTGGGCCTTCTTGTCATGTGGCCTGAGCACTGGACGTCCTCACAGTGTGGAAAGGCCCATCCACAAGCTTCATTAGCTTTTTTTCCACCTAGAAACAAGCCAGATGTTTTAGAGCAATTCTGAGTAATCCAGAGCCATCCTCACAAAAGATGATACCAGAAAACCCAGAGGAATAGAAAGAAGAGCTTGCTAAAAAAGAATTATTTCCCAGCCTCTGCTGTCCCCTTGAGCCAACAATAGCAGAACTTCAGTGAGCCTGTAATGAGAGAGAGGGAGCTGCTAGAAAAGGGTGGAGAAGTAGGAGGAGGAGGCTATTTAAAAGACCCTAAAGCGCTGCAGCTGTTTTGGCTAATTTTTCTCATTTCAGTGATGTTCCAAGCTCTTTGTCTTCTCTGGAACGAATTCCTTTGGCTCTCGTGTGAGTCATCCTACCCACAAATAATCCATCTTGGAGTAGCCTTTGTGAAAATAGACGGTACCAGTCCCAGCTGTGTGTCCCTTCCCTGGGTGGGCTGTGCTGCGTCTGCCTGCATCCACACATGTCAGCCTTCTAAGGTCTGCGCACACCCCCGGTGACGGAGTGCCAGAGGGGACATCTGGAGCCCCAAGCCGAGGCAGACATGGGGGGGGTGAGGACCACCTCTGCCCAGCGTAGGTTTTTTTTTTTTTTTTTTTTTTTTTTGCAGTACCAGGGATTGAACCCAGGGGCGTACCCCCAGCCCTATTTTTTATCCTTTACTTTGAAACCGAAGTTGCGGAGTGCCTCACTACGCAGCTGAGGCTGGCCGTGAACCTGTGATCCTCCGGTCTCCGCCTCCCAAGTACTGGGATTACAAGCATGCGCCACCACGCCCGGCGTCCAGCGTAGTTCTTTTTTTCTTTTCTTTTTTTTTTTTTGCGGTACTGGGGATTGAACCCAGGGGCGTTCTACCTCAGAGCTACACCCCTGGCCCTATTTTTTTATACTTTATTTTGAAACCGGGTCTCATGAAGTTGCAGAGGGCCTCACTAGGTAGAGAGAGAGAGAGAGCTGAGGCTGGCTGCGAACCCAGATCCTCCGGTCTCCGCCTCCCAAAGTACTGGGATTACAAGTGTGTGCCACCACGCCTGGCTCCAGTGTACTTCTTAATGCAGATCTTCAGCTGGGTCTAGGAACTGAATTGACACAAGACTGGTGAACAGGAGGAAAGTATACAAGTTGCATTAACTTTTGCATGTAAATGTAAGTTGGTTTTTTTTTTTTGCAGTACTGGGGATTGAACCCAGAGGCATTCTACCTATGAGCTATACCCCCAGCCCTATTTTTTATTCTTTATTTTGAAAGAGGGTCTTGCTAGGTTGCGGAGGGCCTCACTAAGTAGCTGAGGCTGGCCGTGAACCTGCAAGTTCTCAGCCTCCCAAGTAGTGGGATTACAAGCGTGTCCACCACGCCCGGCCTTAAATGTAAGCTTTTAAAAGTTTTCTGTGCTGGCCATTTGGGCCTTCACTCTTGTGAGTGCCCCATGTGATGAAGGATGACAAACTTGTGAAGAAATGATAAGGGAAAGGGGCCTGGGTTCGGAAGGAAGTCAGCACGTGGAAGTTAAGGGTTTACGTTTATTTACACAGATCCGTTGCAGAATCAATGCCTGATCGCTGGTGATCAGGGCTCTTCCTTTCTTGGTATAGGAAAGGTGTGTTTTTCACAGGAATTCTATGGCTTGCTGCAGGTAAGAAGAGCAGGGCAGCTCGGCTGGCCCCTTATGTAACTGCTGCTTCTCACCTGGAAATAGTCCGTATGGCACATCAACGTGCTTTGGGGTGGTGTGTCCTTAATTGCTGTACTGGAATTCCCCAGACAGCTGTCCCTGGTTAGCCGACTGCCCCACCTTGGAACTTTCTAGATTTCACAGATGTAACCTTTCCTTACAAGGGTTTTAAGAGAATTGTCTAGGAAAAAGTAGACAGCATCAGAGGAAGTTATGTGTAGATGAATGTGATTCTCATTCCAATGTAGATCTTGCTAAGTTGAACTTTTCCCTTGTGGTAGTATTTTTGTTACTATTTAGCCAGCAGATCTGGCTAGGAGTTTTATTCAGGTGTCTCTAAGAAACACTGAGGTCTTCAAGATAGAGACTAGAATGGATCTCTGGAGCTGGGGATGTAGCTCGGAGGCAGGGCATGTGCACGGCACTGGACTCCATCCGTTGCCCTGCAAAAGGAAAAAAAATCCGTGCAGCAATGGTATTCATGGTTTCCCCTACCTTGTAATATGTACTCTTTTTTCCTGGCGATTACCTTGAATTCACCCCCGAGAAACCAGCCACACCCCACCTCATCCCATGTGGTCTTCTGGTTGATTCAGCCCCACAATGGGCTCAGGGTTGGAGCATGGTCATGGAAGCCCAAGACAGCACATCCTATTTCTCTGGCCAGAGTGATTGGTACAGAAGTGGTCAGATGACCCAGTCATAACCAACAAGGGCCCCTGAGACTTGGGCTCGGAGGATGGGATTAAAACTCGGAGTTTGACAGTGTGAGGTCTGGGCTGGGGCAGCCTCGTCATGCCCATGCTTGCGCACAAAGAGAGCAGAGCCTGGCCAGACCGAGTGCAGGAGGATGGCCATGGTGCTCTCTTCAGGCCCAGAACCAGGCTCCACAATCCTGTCATTCTGGGCAGGGCCACCAACAAGCTCCGTTTTGGTTGGAGCAAGTCAAGGTTTTGTGTCCTTGGCAACTGTGAGTTCTGACCCCTTCGTGGCAACATTTCTCTCATTCCCACCACCGGGCAGGGTGCCTGACATGCAGAGGGAGCTCGGTGTGTCTCACTGAAGGGATTCTCCTTGAATTGATCAGGTGCTGTGTCAAGCAGCTATGGGGAGCCAGGTGCCGTTCTGGATACCACAGGCCCCAGTGTCTCGTGCAGCAGCTGTCAGCCACATCTGGCAGTTCAGACTTAAACTAATGAACATTAAATGAAATAAAAACTAGTTCTGAAGTTGCACCACCCAGATTTTAAGTGTTCAGAAGCCACATGTGACTAATGGCTACCATGTTAGACAGTGCAGATGTATAACATTTCCATCACTGTGGAAGGTTCTAGAGGACAACACTTCTGTAGAGAATATAAATATGCCTGGGCCTCAGGTCACGCCTCCAAAAAGCCATGTTTTTGCCACTGTTTGTTTGGAAATTATCAAAACTAGAGAGAACATAACATATGGAAAGCCAGTCTGGTTTACTGAAAAGACTAATTTATAAAAGGTCAGCTTGATTTCTTTCAAATACAATTATTTACACATAAATTCTAATGAAGTGGTTGAATGAAAAATTACTATATGTAGTAATACATCATACATGGTAAGTTATACTTCATTTTCCCATACTCACGTACTCTTCAGATTGAGGATCTAGAACTTACAGAGCCTAGAAACCAAAGATTCTTTTTGTGTGTGTGTGTGGTACTGGGAATGGATCCCAGGGGCATTCTACCTCCAAGCTACACCCCCATCCCTATTTTATTCTTTTATTTTGAAACAGGGTCTCACTAAGTTGCAGAGGGCCTCACTAAGTAGCTGAGGCTGGCGTGAACCCGGATCCTCCGGTCTCAGCCTCCCAAGTACTGGGATTACAGGTGTGTGCCACTGTGCTCGGCTCAGTGATTTGTAAAATATTCACAGAGCTATGTGCCCATTACCACAATCTGTTTAGGACATTTTCATCACCCCAAAAAGAAACCCGCGTCCTTTGGCAGGTAGCCCTCATTTCCCCCCAAAACCACGTGCCCAGGCCCCTAAGCCCTGAGCAACATGAGTAGTCTACTCTGTCCCTGCGTACATTTGCCTATTCTGGACATTTCATGCAAACGGAATCCTACCATAGGTGGTCTTTTAGGACTGGTTTCTCCCACCTAACATAGTGTTTTCAAGGTTCATCTGTGTTGTAGCATGTATCAGAGCTCCGTTCCCTTTTAAGTCCAAGTAATATTCTGTTATAGGCGTACACCACACTTTGTTTACCTATTCATCCATCGATGGACTTTGGGGTGTTTCCCCTTTTTGGCTCTTAGGAGTAATGCTTCTGTGAACACGCATGTGCACCTTGTTACATGAACATAGGTTTTTGATTGCTTGGGTTGTATACCTAGAAGCAGAATTGCTAGGTCATATGGTAGATCTGTTGGCAACATTATATATTCTGATACTAAACCCATGGTATTTAGCATGTCACTACTGTATCTTGCCTTCCCTAGGAATTTTAAACCCTAGAGTGCAGAAAGAGGTGCTGTTTCTCTCCCTGCTCCCCCCAGTACCAACCACCATGTCTAGCAAAAAACACAAATCACTGTTTGGACATGAAAAAATAATGGAGAGGAGTAGAGACTTTGGAAGTTCTCTTCCTAGCCTAACTCTAGTTGGTGTGACCTTTTTTTCCTGTGCAGGCTGCATCTGTACTCTTTCTCACAGTATCTGGCCTCTCTGAGGCCCAGCTCTTAGAGGTCACCAGATGTGCAAGTGTTCGACATTGGTGTACAGCAGCCCACAGGTCAGAGCATCCCAAGGGAGGTGTACTTTGGTCTGTCAAGAAAGGTCAGCTTTCAACACGCCTCCTTTCAGGCAAGGGGCTCTCTGCCCTGCTGGTGAGGAGTGGTCACCGTGGGAGGATCGTGACTCTGCAAGGAGGGGCTTCTCAGGGTCTGTATTCCCCAAACAGCATGCCAAAGGAAGGAGACACCAGGCTCCTTGTAAGAAGGAGGCCTGGGCTGGTATTGTTTTCCAGCAGGGAGGAAGTGTGGTGGGTAAATGTTGATAAAGCACTGGGTTTGATAAGCAGCTGCTTTGAAGTGAGTGGCTTAAGGACTCCCGCTTTTGATTTCCCAGCAACAGATGACAACTGAGAGAGGACAGACAGAAGGTGGAGAGAAGGCTGCACTGCCTGAGCTAAATGGGAATTTCAGGTGAAGGAGATCCAGGCTCTCTTGTCAGCATAAGTCTTTCATGAGCCATTGTCCAGGGGTCTTATAGTATCTAGAAGAACTGTTCTTCACCCAGGAGTTTAATAATCTTAAATGAATTGAATGAGGAATTTACATTCCTCTTCTCTTCTGGATGGGAGAAACAGTTGCAGAACATACAAGAACTTCAGCCAGGTGTGTTGGCACAAGCCTGTAGTCCCAGGTACTTGGGAGGCTGAGGCAGGAGGATACCTCGAGCCCAGGAGTTGCAAGCCCGCCTAGGAAACATAGTGAGATCCTGTCTCAGAAACAGATAGACCTTCACACTGCATAGCACCTAGTAGGCCCATGGATGACAATTAGATCTCATCTTATGTGCCCATCTGATTACGTACTCATGGCTACTTAGAGAGTTGTGTTGGGATGGTCTTTTGAGGCCACTTTCAGGCTCAGGATGAAAGAGGGTCAAATAATGAATTCGTGATATCTTACAGACTCCTAAGAAAATGCAGAGTGCATTTTCCCTAGACTTTGAGCTCTGTGAAGGTAAGGCACACTGTGTCTCAGATAACATATCCCCAGGACCTAGCATGTTACCCAGCCTGTAATAAGAAACTAGTAAGTACATATTGGTTGAATGAATTATTTGATTCTCTGGTTCTGGAATTGGCCTGTGATTCTGAGTGAGTGAGCATGCCTTAAATGCCTTAATGGGAAATTAATTTCTGTGACAAAAATATTTCCCAGAGTACTTTGATATTTATGGAACTAGAACCTTACTGCTTTCAAAACAGCCAGCCCTCCAATTTGCTACAATAAAATCATACATTACAAGAGTTTTAAAGTTGAACTGGCCACTCAAAGCCAATGTGCTCGTTTTCTCCTTCATGGGCTGGAGAGGCATCTTGGCATTCTAGAAGAAGCACAGGCCTGGAAGTCAGATTTCAGTTTTACTAACAGCTGGTCCAGCCATTAGCACACTGCATGACCTTAGTCAGTCACTTCTCTACTCTGGGACTCATTTCCCTCTATAAAATCAGAGAATTGAGCTGGATGCAGTGGCCCACACCTGTAATCCCGGTACTTGGAAGATTGAGACAGGAGGAACACAGGTTCAAGGCCAGCAAGTGCTTACTTAGAGAGACCCTGTTTTAAAATAAAAAGGCCACGGAGTATAGCTCAGAGGTGGGACCTTGTGGGTTTAATTCCCCAGTTACACACACACACACACACACACACACACACACACACACTTAGATAATTGAAACAAATAAGCTCTGATTATATGAGATCCAGGGTAGAAGATGAAAAAGAACTGGTTCCAACAAGATAATTTCTCTCTTTTCCACCTGATGGTCATGTCTCTGATTCAACCGTACTTTCTGACCCAGGAGGGACAGTCCTAGAGTAAGAGGGTGAATGACTGGTTTTGTTTTCTTTTAAACAATGATCATTATGATGAAATGACAACATACCAAAAGCCTTTTTTCGTATCTCTGCCGATTGTGACATGAGACCTGCCCTATATTTGCAGATGATTATGGTATGTGTAATACATAAAAATATGATGTATCATCTCAGACACATGTCTTGGCTACATTCAGCACCAAGAATCTTACAAATAGATGCTTCTTATATTTATGTACATTCCTCCTGATTAAAATAAAAAAGATTTAAGATAGTTATATTCGGCCGGGCGTGGTGGCGCACGCTTGTAATCCCAGTACTTTGGGAGGCGGAGACCGGAGGATCCGAGTTCACGGCCAACCTCATCGCGCATGCGCGGGCGCGCGTGATTTATCTCTCCTCTCTCTCTCTCTCTCCCTCTCTCTCTCTCTCTCTCTCTCTCCCCCCCCCCGTCCCTCTCTCTCTCTCTCTCTCCCTAGTGAGGCCCTCTGCAACTTCGTGAGACCCGGTTTCAAAAATAAAGCCTAAAAAAATAGGGCCGGGGGCGTAGCGCGGAGGTAGAACGCCCCTGCGTTCAATCCCCAGTACCGCAAAAAAAAAAAGAAAAAAAAAAGATAGTTATATTCAAAACCATAGAAATAATTAAACCTAAAAGCCTAGAATGAGAATAAAAAGGGCCAAGTGTTTTTTTTTAAGTGATTATGTTAAGAAACTTAAACTATGGAAAGCTTCCAGGGTTCAACATGAAATGTAACTTGGTGGTTCCCAGCAGCCAAAGCAAAGAGGAGCGTGATGGGCTACCCACCTCTCTTTGTCTGATAACAGCCCAGAGTAAATTGGCTTTAGGGAAAAAGGAAAAAATGCAGGCACAATCTGTCACCCTATGGGGCCTGTTCTCATAGCCTTTCATAGCCTTTTATCAAGGCAATAGCCTTCAGTTAATAATGAAACCATTAAATTGCCAACAAGAATGCCATCATAAACCAAGCTGTTTACTCGTTGATAGTAACCGTTACCATTTGTTTGGCACAGATAGGCAGGCCTCATATAATATTGGAGTACCCCTTATCCATGGTTTCATTTTCAGGGATGTTAGTTACCCATGGTTAACCATGGTCCAGAAACACTAAATGGAGACTTTCAGAAGTAAACAGTTTGTAAGTTTTAAAATTGTGCACTGTTGTGAGTAGCATGTGAAATCTCATAGCCCCATTCCATCTTGCCCAGGACATGACCCATTCCTTCCTCTAGTGTATCCGTGCTGTATACGCTACCCACCCGTTAGTCACCTGGAAGCCATCTTGGTTATCAGATTGGCTGTCACAGTATTGCAGTGCTTGTGTTCAAGTGGCCCTGGTTTTACTTAGTAGTGGCCCCAAAGCACAAGAGTAGTGAGGCTGGTGATTTTATTGCAGTTTTTCATAATCGTCCTACTTTATTATCAGTTGTTGTTAATCCCTTGCTGTGCCTAATTTATGAGGTCTTTTTTGTATGTATATATAGGAAAAAGCATGGTATATATAGGGTTCGGAGCAAACTTTGTTTTCAGGCATCCACTGGGGTCTTGGAGCATCTCCCACACAGATAAGGGGAGACTATTGTAGTAGCTGATGCTTATGTGCCTGATGCTGTTCTAACCACCTGACATATATTAGCATATGCAATCCTTACATCAGCCCTGTGAGTTAGGAACAGTGCTCTGGGCTCTGTGATCTTATCCCCTGCACCATACAGCCTCTCCTGTGTCTGAAACTATGCAGGAATTTAACTTACTGCTGTCACAGAGTGGTACCCCCGCTCAAGCCATCTCAGGACGGAAGGTCTCATCTACAGCAGTAACCAGTTCAAATGCAGGAGCCATGCTGCTGCAGACTGGGCTAGACCACTCGATTGCTCCCTGAGTTGGCCATTCTTTTGGCAGTGTTAAGGGGCATCCTGAACTCTAGCGGAACAGTGTGGGCTCTCTGAGCGTTCGTTCTTCTGCATCTCTCAAGGGGTGGCATGAAGATCATCACACATGTGTCCTCTGGTCCTCAGGTGTCTCTGGTGCACCTTAGGGCTGCTACACCAGCCAGTGCCATTCGTCTCGTGTGCTGGCTCACAAGGCGGGGCGGCTGTGTGGAACGCTGTGTTGAGAAGGGTTCCTGGGCGCCAGGTCATCAATGAGTAACGGTGCCCAGCCAGCACGGGGTGTGTCCTTCTCACCATGGCCTCACTCCACATCAGGGGTTTCCTATAAACTGCATGGCTTCTGAGATTATTTTCCAGAACAGAATGTAGTGATTCATGTAATTCATTAATTCATTCCACAAAGTTTAACAAATTCCTGCTTTGTACAATGCACACAAAAGAGAGATAGAATGAGTCAAAGTCCCTGCACACACATGCACCCACAGATTGTATTCCAGCCAAGGACATACAAATTTTTAACAAATCATTTCTATACAGTGAGATAATGATGATTCTTAAAATGTGCACAAATTTATCAGAGTCAGTCACTATGCTGAGCGCGGAAAGGAGGGAAGGGGGAGGGAATAGGGTGGGATTTGAGGGAGGGCTAAATGAGCAATGTGTGCATGCATGCTTCTGATACTCTGACACTTATCAAAATGTATAACTACAATGCACCAATAAATGAAATGAAATTTTTAAAAAGTGCTGTTGGAGCACCAAGGAAAGAGCCCTTGATTTTGCCTGGGGACAACAGACAGGTCAGGCTGTACAGAGACAGTAACCTTGTTGGACCAAGCCCCGATTCCACCCATGAGTGTTTTGAAAATCACCTGGTATGACCAATCCCCATTGTGTGTATGTGTGTCTCTGTGTGTGTGTTGTGTCTGTCTGTCCTATTCAGAATATATACAGTGTCACTGTTAGTCAGCCATCTCTTTTGAGCCTTGATACAGCTACACACCCAGGAAGAGGGATGTGTAACTGATCTGTCATGGTGCAACAATATTTTAGCAGTTCAGCAGTGAGTGAGACCTTTGGGCACAGTGCAGGCTGGGTCAGGGTTTGTAGAGCCAGGGTCGTGGGGATCGACGGGCAGGCAGGGTGGGCTGCTAACAGGGAAGGTGGGAGATGCCAGAGACAACCTGGCACTGGTGTTCTAACTACGGCCATGCTGCGGCCCTGAGGAAATATGCTCTCTACAGGGACATGGAAACTCCAAGGAGCAGTGCTTGGGGTTAGAAATGGCAGCACTGGGGCTGAGAAACTAAAAATAAAGTCGATTTTTGGAGCCGTGGTTTAAATGTCTTCCCCCCAAAATCCTTGTAATCAAGACTTAATCAATCCCCAAAGCAGCAGTGTTGGGAGGTGGGTCCCACAGCGTGGCCTCTCCCACGGGGCAGGGACACGGCTGCCAGCAGCTCCAGAGCCAAATAATCCATGACTTCTGTCATGGACATGGACTGGCCTGTGTCCTCTGGGCCCAGAATCTTGGGGCCAGTGGAGGTGGGTCAGAGGGCGAGACCTTTAAAGGAAGGGGAAGGTGCTGTGACAAGCCAGAGGATCTGTCAGGAGAGGAGTGACTGAGTCACTTACATGCAGGTGGAAAAACCCCGGGTATAATGTGCTTTCTGTGTACGCGTGTGTACATCCCATAAGTCCTTCCTAACTGGCTTTCCCTTAGGCAGCTCTCCTGGTGACTGGCCAGCCCTTGGTGGAAGGTGACCAGTGCCAGGGGCGCCGGTGCTCTCCGCTGGTGGGCTCGTTCTAGAACACCTCACACCTCTGCCCCTCCAGCCAAGGCACTGCTCACCAAGAGTCATTTGTGTTTCCTGCCAAACCTGTGGATGCCAGGTGGACTTGCCATCGATGTAGTGAAATATCTGCAAAAGAAAAATGAATGCGGGAAGTCATTTCTATGAAAACTAAACTTAATACAGATTTGATGACAGCGAGTCGCAGAAGCGGTGGCTCTGCCGTGGGCACAGGGCTTTTCCCTTTTGTTGTAGGAGTGCTTCTGCAGTTGGCCTAGTTTCACTGCTTGCCAGACGAGCAACCCCTGGCAAGTTGTAGAAGCTTCCTGAGATGTGGCCCCTTCGCCGTACAATGGAAATAATAACCTTGCTGGAGCTTCCTTAGGATTAAATAAGGTGATGTGCAGAAACACTAAGCATGGCTCGAGCATGTGGTAAGCACCCAGCGAGTGCCCCATCTGTCATCGTCGTCATGATTGTTAACAATCTCATCTTAAAGTGAGACAGTTTTTACTATTTTATGCTAATCTATGCTACATGGAGATATTATTTCCATCACAGAGTTAATGGATTTATTTTAATAGCAATTAGAAAGAAATGATTGACCATAAATGAAAATTATTTTTGGCTTATAAAATCAGTCCCTGAAAATATGAATCATTTTTATGTATGTGAAAGGACACTTCCAGCCAGGCATGGTGGCACACACCTGTAATCCCAGTACTTGGGAGGCTGAGAGAGGAGGATCACAGGTTCAAGGACAGCCTCAGCAAATAGACTCTCATCAACCTACCAAGACCCTGTTTCAAAACAAAAAAAATTACAAAAAAGGAGCTGAGGGTGTAGCTTGGAGGTAGAATGCCCCCTGGGTTCAATCCCCAGTACTGAAAAAAAAAAAAAAAGAAAAGGATGCCTCCAGAAAGTTCTAGAGCTAAGTGAAAAACCTGGTTTATTAGAAGGAGCCTGTTGTACCCCCTGCTTCCTACTATGTTTGCCTTTGTAAGAATAACGATGTCCTGGAATATGAAGGGGGAGGGGGAGGTCATTGGAAGTCTCTAGTTGGCCTCAAGGCCTCCCAGGGCACCAGCGCCCAGGCTGGGTCTATTCATAGCTTTGCTCTCTGGACCCGTATTCTAGAAGTTGGTACATTCTTTTCATTTGTGTCTTTCACAGAGGGCAGTAAAATCTAGCTCTAATTATATTTAGGGCATCTGGATTCTAGTCAGCGTTTCTGGCTCCGTTTTAGAGCCTAAAGTCTGCGGCTTATTCCTAATGTGGAAAACGGAATAATCCCCCAGGCGGGAGGAGGGCTCCAGGGTCAGGCTGCCGTTACTATAGTGAGGAGCGGCTGCAGACATCACAAGACTTGTTACACAAGGCAACATGATTATAGCCAAGCGGAGACACTTGCCAGGGGCCTGAAGGATTTATGACTTTTTGAATTCTGAATGAGACATAAATATGTTTTTTCCCTCTTAATTTTGGACCCCATATGGAGAAGGTGAGAAAATTCTTCAGCAGTCTAGAGTGCTTAGCTGCTAAACATCAGTTGGGTTTTGCAGCCAAGTCCTCTTGCACAGGGCATGGAATACTTGCTTGGCAGAGACACAAAGCCGTCACTCATTCCTGTCACCACTGCCAAGTTAGTTACTGCCTTGTCTCCCAGTGGGAGACACATGTAGCTCCTTGGGGAATCTTCTGGAAGGCAGCATGGTGTAATGGAAAAAGCAGTGTACTCAGAAGGGAGGCCTGGGTCGCAGCTTCCGTGCTGTGCTCTGAAGCGCTGTGACTTTCAGCAGGTTTCTGAGCTCTCTGGGCCTTAGTGACCTTTCATGATTTCCATCCCAGAGGGTCATGTTAAGGATGAAAGTATATTAGATATCATGTGAGAAACTCAAACGTTAGTAGCACCAGCATAAAGGTCACAGCTTGTAACACGCTCGCTGGAATTCACACATCTCAGAATTTTGCTGATATCCCAAAGGGAAGGACTTTGAAAAAGTCTCTTACCCATCCATTGTGCAGTTTCTTTGGAAGCTGAAGGGAGAGCACAGGGTAGCATTGAGGAACTTTGGGGTCAGACAGCTTCGAGTCTGAAGTCACTACCTATGAAGCCTCGAACATCTCACCCCAGCCGTTCTCAGTTTCCTTATCTGTGAAATGGACATGAACCAATTATTCTCTCTTTTGTTTTATTTTCCACATGACTCTTATTTTTATTTAAAATTATTTATTTAGCCAGGCGCGGTGGTGCACACTTGTAATCCCAGTACTTGGGAGGCTGAGACAGGAGAATCGCAGGTTCACAGCCAGCCTCAGCTACTTAGTGAAGCCCTCCGCAACTTAGTGAGACCCTGTTTCAAAATAAAGAATAAAAAATAGGGCTGAGGGTGTAGCTCGGAGGTAGAATGCCCCTGGATTCGATCCCCAGTTCCTCAAAAAAACGACAACAACAACAACAAAAATTATTTATTTTATTTGTGTTTATGTTCTGTCTCTCACCCGGTCCCATTCAGATATAAGACAAAGACTATATATCTTGCCTAAGATAGTGACTGGTACATTATTGTTATTTATTCTTTTCACCTTTGACTTCTTTTATGCTAAAACTACAGAATTAAAAAAATTCCTCCCCCCATCCCCATGTCATAGCTTATATTTATATTCATATTTATATTTGTGTACATTCGCTGAGTTAGGAGCTGGGCAGAGGGGCTCTGTGTCTGGAAACACCAGTGTTCTTACAGTTTAGTCTCCCATTCTTAAAGATGCTGACTTGGCCTGTGACGGCACATGTTGGGCTGGTGACATCAGAAGACTGACAGGCACAAGCCTGACTCAGGAACTCAGCTAGGCAAGAGCGGCTTTCTGCCCGGCTCGCACTTTGAGGTATGGCTGGAGAGGGCTCAGAAAGGCCTTGGGTTTCAATTTATCTAGGAAGGTATTTAGCAAATTGTGCTTCCCCGTTTGGATTTGGTACAAATCACACGAGGACTCTGCAGCATCTGCGTAATCAGATGAGCACAAAGCTCAGCTTCCCTGCAGCGTCCTGAGGGCCCAGATCAGGCTCCCGTGCACAGCCTCATTGACTTTTATTTACTTAGCACCTTGGAAATCACCAAGATCCCAAGGTTTTCACAGCCACTCAGAGTCAGGCACTGGGCGGCTCAAGGCGGCGGTGGACGAGTTTCACATCGTTTGTTAGCCCTCTCTCTGGGGAGAGTTGGCATTCGTGACAATGAACTATGTCATGAAGAAAGCCAAGCCACCACATATGCCTGTAACCCCAGTACTGGGGAGGCAGAGGCAGGAGGTTCACAAATTTGAGGCCAGCCTGGGCAACTTAGCAAGACCCTATCTCAAAATAAACTAAAAAGGGCTGGGGGTGTAGCTCAGAGGTACAGGAACCCTGGATCCAATCCCCTTTACTGCAAAAAAAAGAAAATTGAGTCCTGGAAAGAAGAACTCCCAACCCACCTACCTCATTCTCTCAGGCTCATGACCTGTTCCTCTAAACTCCTGCGGAACCCCAGGTGGGCCTGAGCGGTCGGGGTGGGGTGGTTCTTGAACACCAGATACTACATGCAGATTGTTGCTCATAGGTGTATTACGGGCAGCTGAGGGAGGCTTGCTTCCATCAGACTGAACAGATACTATCTTTGGTCTTAAATTGGTTTGGAACCACTACCCTAAGTGGACCTAATATAATTCCTGTAATGTCTGCAAACTCTGCAGATTTGCCCCTCCAGCACCCCAGGCTCCGTGTGGGTGGGTCGAGGATGGACATGCTGAAGCAGTGAACAGCTGCCCAGTCTTGTCGGGCCTGTGCATGATGGCTCTCATCTCTCACCGAGTTTGCTTATTTGCACAATTAAGCCAGGCCCATTGGTGATCAAGTCCTGACTTGTCAGCAGGAGATGGCTTGGTTGAAGAGAGTAGTAGGAAATTCTGTAAACAAGATGTCTCGATAGAGCTGGCTTTAAGAATAAAATAAAACCAAGCCACACCATCGCAAATCTGCCTTTTAATCCGCTGGTTTTCTTCCTTCGGTCACATGTTCCCCAGCCATTTCCACCCTCTCATAGGGTGACCTGCCTGACCTGGTCACCTGAGGAAGTGCAGGATGAGCGCCACCTCTCCACTCCCTGGAGCTGAGCTCTTTTCATCCACCAGAGCCTGGCCAGATCTCCTCCAGGCCGCAGAGACGCCTTACCCCCTGAAGTGCTTCTGTCTTGCTCTTGCAACAAAACTCCATTAACTGTAGGATGTGGAAATCCCTGGTGAGCTGGGTGTGAGTGTGTCTTTGTTTCTTAGCGATGCAAATTATTCCATCTTCAGCAGGAATGTGGCAGCATCTATGTGTTGAGTTTGTGTCACAGGCCAGGCTCAGTGCATGGTGCTCTGTGAAATTTATCTTGTATAATTCTTTTTTTTATTTTTTATTTTTTATTTGTTGGTACTGGGGATGGAACCCAGGGGCCTTCTACCTCCGTGCTATACCCCCAGACCTATTTTTTTAATTTTTTATTTGGAAACAGGGTCTTGCTAAGTTTCTGAGAACCTCACTAACTTGCTGAGTCTGGCTTTGAACCTGTGATCCTCCTGTCTCAGCCTCCCAAGTACTGGGATTACAAGCGTGTGTCACCACACCCGGCCTATCTTGTATAATTCTTACCTAAGGTAAACGTGAGTATTCCCATCTTTCACGTGAGGACACTGAGGTTTGGACGTTTAGTCAGTGAACAGGCCAGATGGGCCGCCAGCGGGAATGGAGCAGAGGCCTTCCCCATGGGGCACCGGGAGTTGAGCTGAGCCGGGCGGCTGGGCAGGACTTGGGTTGGACAGAGGCCCTTAGCCTCGGGGCTGAGACTCAGAGTCCAAGAGCAGCACAAGCATTGGTCACCGTCTTGCCACGTCACTCCGGCCAGTCTTCTTCCTCTGAGATGCAGATAACTGTGTGGACCAGAATTCTCCTCAGGCCCTCGCATGGAATCAGTTTCCAGTGGTTTTCTGGTTAGCGTTGTGGACATTTGACCTTCTTGCCTGGCTTTTCTCCATCTCACTCTGTATTGCCATTTCCTTTTGACTAGAGTAGGCCCCAGTGAGCCCTGCCCTCAATCTCTGTCCCACAGTGGCCATCTGGTTTCCCTTTCTGAAACACAGGCCTTCCCATGGAACACAGAGCCTTCCAAAAGCTAGCCAGCCTCTGCTTAGAGTAGGATCACCTCTACCATGCAGCCACAGCCAGCTCCAGTCACCTGGCTCCAGCCCCCGGGCCTCTCACACTTCCTGCCTCCCCCTTTGTACTTGGTCTATCTGCCTGGCAAATGCCTTCTCAGCCTTCAGGGCTTCCTCCTGTCTGGAGGGTCCCCTGGGCCCTTCTCACAGTTGTGTCAGCGAAGCATCACTATGTGTGAGCTCCTTGAAAATAAAGATGATGTCCCAACCATCTTTGTATTCTCAGTACCTAGTATAACACCTGGCACCTCTCCAGCACTGAAAACATTTTTGAATGAATGGATAGATGGTTGGATCTTTGACTCTTTGATGGGGAGGTAAAGATGAAAGGTTAGGGACATGACAAATAGAAAATCTGCCTCTCTAGTGACGGAGTACAGTTTTCTCCTTTATATTTAACAGATGTTGGTCACATGATGTGAGAAATGCAGGTAGTTTCCCACTGTCTCACATATTTTAATTCTTCTTTTTTCTTTTTAAAGAGAACTCAGAAAAGTACTTTGTAGATTCCTCTTTCAGATAACTCCTTCAGGATCAAACTCTACAAGATCATTGTATTCGTCAAACTCTTTTGGTTGGAAGTTAGGTCCTAACTCAAGCAGATTAAAGCAAACTTGGGAATGTATTTGTTCATGCACCTGACACTCACGGATAGTTCTAGGGTGACTTCCCCTTCCATCGCCTGGCCTCTTGCTGCATTGCTCAGCTCTTGGGTAGGATCTTGCCTCGTGGTAGGAAGATGGCAGCTGCGCCCCAGGATTACTTCCCCCACCTCCAGCCACTCCTGTGGAAAGAGAGCCTGGCTTGTAATGGTGCTAGCTAAGGTCCACTAATGACCTGGTCACCGTGGTGGGGTGTGGGGGTAGTTCTCTCATTGATCAGATCTGGAATATCTCCAGTGGTAATGAGGTGGAATGAGACCACCCAAGCCACATTAACTGAGGGTCAGGGAGAAATTGGTAAAAAAAAAAATTTTATTTTTTTAGAAAACTGATCATCAAAGAGATGAGCAAGCAGAGCACCCGATGTCCACCATGGTTATGTTTCCTTTCTCCTTGTTGCTTTTCCTCACAACCAAGTGGTGATAGACCCCAAGCAGGCAGCTCGTGTTGTCTAACCTTGCAGGATCTTTGAAAATAGTCAGTTCACTGCTTGCTCTGACTGACTGACTCTTTGTGTGTGTGTGTGGGGGGGAGTATTGGGGATTGAACCCAGGGGCATTCTACCTCTGAGCTAAACCCACAGCCTTATTTTATTTTTTTAATCTTGAAATAGGGGTCTTACTTAATTGTGGAGGTCCTCACTAAGTTGCTGAGGCTGGCTTTGAACCTGCAATCCTCCTGTCTCAACCTCCCAAGTACTGGGATTATAGGCATGTGCCACCATGCCTGGCTTCTGACTGACTTTTTACCACAGCCTTTATGTTGGTCCGATAGCCCTGGAAGGCCAAGTGAAAAGATGTGCACACAACAGTTTGTTGTGATGACTTGTATTTCTGGACGTATCAAGGAATACTTAAATTCCCAGTAATTTTCAAGCTGAAGTCCTTTTTGAGTTCTCTCATACTACATAGATATAAAGCAAATACAATTTTCAGGACTATACTTTGCCTTAACTTTCTTTTTGTGACTAACCAATGATTTCTGATACTCAGTGACTTCTTGCTTCTGCTACTTTGTGACTTTCTGGTATTCAGCCCTGACTTCCACTTTTCAATGCTAATCACGCCATAAAAATACCAACATATGCTGGGCGTGGTGACGCACGCTTGTAATCCCAGTACTTTGGGAGGCGGAGACCAGAGGATCCGGGTTCGCGGCCAGCCTCAGCTCTTTCTCCCTCCCTCTCTCTCTCTCTCTCTCTCTCTCTCTCTCTCTCTCTACTTAGTGAGGCCCTCCGCAACTTCGTGAGACCCAGTTTCAAAATAAAGTATAAAAAAATAGGGCCGGGGGTGTAGCGCGGAGGTAGAATGCCCCTGGGTTCAATCCCCGGTACCGCAAAAAAAAAAAAAAAAACCAACATATGCACCTCTTTCTTATACAGGGGGTAATAATGAAACGTTACAGCACTTTTGGCCTCTCTTATTTCTTCCAGTCAATACCATGCATTTTTCTATTTCCCTTGTCTTAGTAAGTATTCTGTTACTGCAACAGATTACCTGAGGAAGAGGGAAGGTTTACTTTGGTTCACAGTTTGGAAGGTTCCAGCCCACGGTAGGCTAGCCCATTGCTTTTGGGCTGTTGCTGTAGGTAGCACATCATGGTGCAAGCATGTGGTGAAACAGACTTCTCACCTCATGGCAGTCAAGAAGGGAGAGACAGAAGTGGGGTGGGGTTCCAATATCCCTCACATGCACACCCCCAATATCCTAACTTCCTCCCACTAAGCCCCACCTCCTGAAGGTTCCATTACCTCGCAGACAGGCTGGTGGCCAAGCTTTTAACTCACGGGACATTCAAGAACCAAAAGTATAGCACCCAGTATGCTTTCCTCTCCAACTCAGCAGCCATGTAGTGGGCGTCTTTGAGCTCTACTGCTTGTCCATGAAGGAAATTATAATGTATTGAGTACCAGTTTCTGTTGAGTACACTGACAGTTGCTTTCTGCAGGCCATCCCATTTATTTCTCACAGCATCCCTTTGCAGGGTGAGCATCATTACCACCGCTTAAAAGATGTGAAAAGTAAAGCTAAGAGAGGATGAATAATTTGCCAAAGGTCTTAGAATGGATAGAAAACTTGGGATTCAGTTCTGAGTCTGTTAAACCTGAAAGGTCAGCCTCCAAGGATCTAGAAGCTTCACGATACCGGAAAAGTATGAGATCTGCTTTCTGACCTAATGTCAAGAGGGTAAGATTATCACATTTGAAACAATGAGATTGAATTTAAGATAGGGTTGTTTCTAAGACCGTTCCTGGTTTTTGTGTAGCTTATGATATTGCTCATGTTCAGAAAGTGGTAAATTCTGACTCCAAAAGTGACTCTGCTTCTGTCGGATCCTGGCTGGGAATATATGTAAGTATAAAATCCAGAGTTTAATTTATATGTTACCCTGGTACCAGCGTCAGAGTATGCTGACTTGCTGTTTTATTTACTGTGCTGTGAATGTAATCATTTGCATCTCCTCGGGCTTCTATTGAACCCCCAAACACTGGAGACACCTAAATTTCTTTGAATATGTTCAACCTCTGCATCACCTGCTTTTCAGAGCCCCTGAACTCCTTCATAAGCATGGGTCACAGTTATGAACTTGTCATTGTACATTGGATTTGGCAGGACAGTGGTAGAGGAGGATGTTTCTGTGTCCTTGATGCCGCTTGGTTAAATTTAGTCCAGTTCAACCAAGGCTTACTGAGCGTGCAGTAAGCTAAGTGCCACTAAGTGTGTGTGTGTGGGGGGCACAGCGCATTTATCCAGTGTCTCCTGTATGCTTGGTGCTCCCCTAAGAACTAGGGATAGTGTGGTCAAGACAGACAAGGCCAGGCCTCTGTTTCCATGGAGTATATATTCTAGTTTCATAAACAAGTGAAACAGACACTTTGAGCTGGTGATAAGCACAAGGATGAGAAGAAAGCAGGTGCTGGGAGAGGATGGATGGGTGTGGGGAAGAAGGAATTGCTAACCCAAGTCAGGAGTTAAACTGGTTAGGTCAGTGAAGGTCCGCTGAGCTGGTGTCTTCTGAGCTGAGTCCCGAATGCAGAGAAGGAGCCAGATGTGTAGGGGATCAGGGAGGAGCCCTGGAGGCAGAAGGGTCGTCCTGCGTGACGACCTGGGAGGGACAAGCTCCATGAGTGTGAGGCGGAGTGGGCAGGGCATAGCTGCATGGCAGAAGCAGAATGGATTAGGGGACAGCGTAGGAAGTGAGGTTGGAGACAGGGAGCAAGCGACTTGGGTCTCACAGACCACGAGAACCAGCTTGGCCTGTTTTAAGCAGGAGAGTGATAGGGAGAGATTGACTTTTTTTTTTCCTTGATGGAACCCAAGGCCTCACAACATGCGAGGCAAGCAAGCACTCTACAACCGAGCCACACCTCCAGCTGAACTAATAGCTTTACACAGTAACTGCCATCACTCCCCAGTCAGAGCTTGCCAGCACCCCAAATCACCTTAAGTACTTTCATAGTAACTCGCATAGATTCCTCTATGCAAGAGAAATGAAAACTCCAACCTCTCCTCTGTTCTCTGGACACACCAGAGGCCTCCCCATGGGTATCTTGTATTACAATCTTATTCTTTGTTCCCAAATAAAAGTTCTTTTGTTCTAGATTCAAAAAAATATCCCGGTGTCAGAATTGAATTCCTACACCTTCTCCAAGGTCAGTTTCAAGCTAACGTTCTTGGAAAATCTGTCTTGGCCTGTGTCTATGTTCTTGACCCCAGGTAGACAGGTGATGTTTTCCTGTAACCTAAGTCTGTCTTTGTCCATCTCTCCATCTCTCTCACACACATACCCATCCCAGGACCTAGGCATTCTGGGATGTCTCATGTAGGCATTCTGGGGTGTCTCACGTAGGCATTCTGGGGTGTCTCAGGAGCACCAGGGCAGTTTGCTCCATCTTGAATATTTGCCTTGGGACAAACACAAATCCCAGTGTCCTTGTTTCCCCCCATGGTGCTCAGAGTTGTTTCACAGCCCTGAAACACCATCATGACTCCCCAAGGACTGCAGGGTTTTTGTGGGCACAGGAGCCCCACTGCAAAGTGTGGTCACATCCTGGTTCTTTTCACCCTAAGGTATAGGGAACATGGAAGTCCAAATCTGGCCTCACCTATCAGAACAGTGTTTGGTTGGGTTTTGCTTTTCTTCCTCCCTGGAAAGGACTTGTTCTTGCTGCTAGCTTTCTCTCAGCGTTCACTCTAGCAAAATCTGAGACTGGGGCTTACCGCTGACTGGGCTACCTATCAGTTTGCAGAAAACAGTTGCAGTTCCAGGAATTGTCCTCTTACTGTATTAGCCAAACACCCCATGCTTCAGCAAGTGGCCAGGAGCTGCCAGTAGGTCTGAGTTTTATATGGTGAGTTTTTTTGTTTTTTTTATTTTTCCCTTAGATGAATACTACTGTTTGCTAGAGCTGAGATCATCACAACCATTTCAATTAGGACTTTGTGTCAGAATGTAATTACTCTTCCCAGAGAGACAGTCCTGGCCTAGTGAAGCCAGGGCCCAAAATAAATAGGGTCAGAAGAATGATTATAGCTACAACGTAGATGGAATGGTAACTCATGTTATTTTCAGTGATATTATACAAATCAAATCAAATCCTATTCTCATTTATTTTCTTTTAGCCAAGTATTCTTGTCCAAAATGAAAATCAGATGGTTTTCTTCTTTTTCTTTTTTTTCCCCAAAGCAAATGGTTACAAACACTTATTTAATATAATTTACTGGAGCTTTTTTCTAAACGAACATTTATGTTACTTTCTTTTATGCGTGCAGTAACTTTTGATCAAAACATGACTCCACTCCCTTATTTAATGTTGAGCATCTGGATTAAAGGCTTCTTTGAATCTTAAATACAGATTATGGCTCTCTTTCCCTTTAAGCAAACTGCCATAAAACCTTGGCACCTTTCCAGTTTTCTTCATTAAAGCTCTCTTTATTACAGTGTTTTCCGATGGCAGTCATTAAATGATTGTTATGTACAATGGGCACTTGATTATAATTATTTAACTGGCAATCAGTTATTGCAGCAGTTTGGTGGTGTAATTAAAAGGCAGCATGCTCGTACCTGCCAACATCTCTGAGATCTTCAGCTCGGCTGAAGGGGGAGAAGCTGAACGTAAACACACAGACAGAAGACTAGCGCCCTGCTCGGCATGGAAGCTTGTCTTCTATTTTTATTTTTTATTTATTTATTTATTGCAGTGCCAGGGATTGAACCCAGGGGCGTTTACCTCCGAGCTACACCCCCAGCCCTATTTTTTATACTTTGTTTTGAAACTGGGTCTCACGAAGTTGCGGAGGGCCTCACTAAGTAGCTGAGGCTGGCTGCGAACCTGGATCCTCCAGTCTCAGCCTCCCAAGTACTGGGATTACAAGCGTGCGCCACCACGCCCGGCGAAGCTTGTCTTCTGTTCCTCTCCAGTCTGCTTCTTGGCCTCTCTTGTTCCAAAAAGTAGATGGACAGCAGTGATAAGATGTGGATGAGAATGTGTGTGCCACAAACTCCTGAACCAATAAATACAGTCAGCAATGAGTATAAGTTTCTCCACGTGGTAGAAAATGGCAGGTAGCAGTATGTTTATATAGTTCTACCCTTTTTTTTTTAAACACAAGCATGGGAGTTTTCTCCCTCTAATTTATAAATTTCAGCATTTATTTTCTGGCATATAAATTGATAGGGGATGGCACTAACATAAAGTTGGTATGAAAAATAAGTGGCGTTCCTTAACGCACAGCTGGAAAGCTGTTAATTACTAGAGTTACTAGCAACAGTGTGATAGTTGTGTCAAATTTTAACCAACCTGAGCAATGATGGAACTTGTTGTCTTAAGTAACTGGAATATTATTGGAACTGCTCGTAGGATTTAAGGAAGAACTGCAGAAACCAGAGCCCAGGGCTGGGAACTGGGATTCATTATCTCTTAAACTTGCTGTCTGTTAGCTGACCTTGCTGGTGTGCGACTTCATTGTGAGGATGGGCTCTGAGTCTTTTTCCTGTGGCAGGAAACATGGCCATCGGTAGCCTCGGATTCCCGTCTCCCTAGCTTAGCAACTCCAGTGGAAAACGTCTGTCTTCCACCTCCCATGAATCAGTGTCAGGAAAGGACTCTGGCCTTACTTGGGTCATACATCCAACCCAAGACTGGTTCCTGGGCCATGGGAATGGCACGGTGTGCTGGCCAAGCTTGGCTCTTATGTTATCCCTGTGGGCGGGGCAAGGAAGATGGAGTCCTGGGATTAAGAGACCTGTTAAAGACTTGGATTCGTCCCCAGAAGTGGTACACCAGTGTTGTGAGGTAAGACCACCAGAGAGGACCACTCAGACCCAAGGTAATGTCAATAGAAAGTCTTTATCATCACACCAGCAACTGAGAAAAACACATTTTTAAAACAAATACAAAAATCTAAAGAGTTCTCTACATGTTTTCCCAAAGTGAATTTCCATCCTTCTTTCAGTGCCCTTTTACCTGTGAGACCAAGATATAAAAGTATCCATTTGAATTTCAAATGCTTCCTCATCTTACCTGCAGTCATTCCTTTTTTTTTTTTTTTGGTACTGGGGATTGAACCAAGGGGCGCTCTACCTCCGAGCTACACCCCCAGCCTTTTTTATTTTTTATTTGGAAACAGGGTCTTGCTGGGTTGCTGAGACTGGCCTTGGCCCTGTGATCTCTCTGCCTCCAAACACAGGGATTATAAGCGTGTGCCACTGCACCCAGCTCACCTGTAGTCATTCTTGAGTCTCTTCATAGTATGGTCTAAGGGCAGGGTCCCAAAGAGATGGCAGCAGACCGCGCGTGGTGGCGCACGCTTGTAACCCCAGTACTTTGGGAGGCGGAGACCGGAGGATCCGGGTTCGCGGCCAGCCTCAGCTCTCTCCCTCTCTCTCCCTCTCTGTCTCTCTCGCTCCCCCTCCCTGTCTCTCTCTCTCGCTCCCCCTCCCTGTCTCTCTCTCTCTCTCTCTCCCCCTGTCTCTCTCTCTCTCTCTCTCTACCTAGTGAGGC